>JANTCA010041270.1:0-19574 GCA_024741275.1 Chironex yamaguchii
AGCGTCACTAACAAGTTCACACTCAACCGATTTGGATAACTCCGTTTATTCCTTTTACAAAGGAATTAACCGTGAGTAATTATACCTTTTACAAAGGAATTAACCGTGAGTAATTATTCCTTTTACAAAGGAATTAACCGTGAGTTAAAAATGATACGTTGAGCCGTCACTTCTAGATCACGCTGTGAAAATTTTTGTCCTCTGTAAACACAACAAATAGCCTTACATTTAACTTTCCATGATTCGGATTCTAACATTAGGACAAAAAAGGATACTCAATATATTCTTTTACGAGGGATATAAAAATGATAGAGCAAGCACTCCTAGGCACTTTTGTTTTATTTCAAATTTTTTCTTTTCGTCCATAGAAAATCCTTATGCGCAAAACCATTCAGGACAATTGTTCCGTGGCAATGTTTTTTGGAAGATAGTTCTAGTAACCTTACAAACTCTGACCGCTAACGTCAAGTATTTGTTTCGTTATCCTTGAATATTGAATTCACAAAGAATCTATTGGTGTTTTAATAGTCTTATATTCAAGATCGGATTTCATTTCTGTTTCTATTTAAAATACTGTGGTGTTTACTGCCTGGAAAATTGTCTGTATTTTCGATTTGTAGGAATTAATTTATTGGCAATGGTCGTACTCTGTGAAAGAAAACTAGAAAAGAGCACGGATGAAAGCATAGCATACTACTTGTTTAGAAATATTATCTGTCCATCTCATTTCTTCTCAAATTTCCTTTGCTCTTCTGCTTATCCTTTGTTGAAACATATTTGAGTACATCAGAAAAGTAAACCACAATAAAGAAGTTATTATACGTATCACGTGAGAAAGGCGAGAAACTGTCCTACATTTGTTGTAAATAAAGCAAAAAGAATTGGTTATAACTGTAACTTAATGCTATGCAATTTAGTGCTGAAAGGGCAGAAATCGGCTCATGGAAACGATCCTTCTTCGATGAAGCAGACACATCTTTAACACTTGGGAACACAGGAGTTTTTCTTTCAATCCTAAGTAGAGAGGAGCAAACGATTATTGCCATGATCGGAAATGAATCTACGGCATATAAAAGTCAGCGTATTGCATTATAAGCCATACAGCTATGAGATGCAGGCCTTGTATTTGGCACAGAAAGACAAAAGAAAAATTTGTATCTGGCATTTTTGATTGGATAATTACAGAGCGTATTCGTGGGTCCTTCACTCAACACACAAAAAATGCGCTCTCGATGCAACTTCTTCCCAGGTAAGGTATTCAGTTATCCTGGTCATAGTCTAGAGGAATCTCATTTAAACTTAGCTTAACAATAGAAAAAGTGCAACCTCTCCATTACTGGATAAAGCTGTAACAAATCATCAGATTACATTGTTTGTTGCCTCTTATACCACCATACTTAACAAAGCTGAACCTTCCAGTCACGAAGAATGTTTCAGTCTGGATTAACTTTGTTACCTATCTACCGTATCAAGAAGAATTTCACTTGAACCTTAATTAACAGGTTAATTACAGGGAATTTTGATTGGGGTATTGCATATTATGCTGCAAGGCCCCATAGGTATGCTTACTGTTAAGGTACCATTAACTAGTAAAGTTCTCAAGATCGTCGTCAGTACAAGGGCTACCGAAATGCATATGCGAATTACTATTTCTTTTTTGAAGATAATCACATATATAGATATAATTGTTATCCCTAGCAGGGGTGGCACCACGGGGAGACCTTGTCCTCTTCAAAACTCACCAGACTAGATTTATCAACTTGACGACAAAACGTTGACGGAGGTAGAATCTCAGATAACGGTGTGACCAATTTCAAATATTGTAGCGCAAATCTAAGCCCAAAATGCGCTACTTCGTGATAAATGACTCATTTCAATACAATAGGGTATAACTTTCAAAAACTGAGTTTAGGGAAAGATCGGAGCCCTAAAAGTTTAGACACCTGGTCATACCCAGCTTTCGGCGGCTGGCTCTACCTCTTATCACTAGCAGCCAAGCAAATTTATCTATAGTAAACATACATTTTCAGCCATACATCGATAGTAGACACATCAGCAAGAATAAAAGATGAAAGGTAAATCATGATTTCGGCATTTACAAACCAAGTTCTTTATGAAATTTGTAACGTCATCACTCTGCCACGTTCTCTTCTTTTAGCCTCTAAACTTACACGAAAATAGTAGTTATTTCAAATAATACTTTGCCAGGTGGGATGGATCATCATTACTGACTGCCATTTGATTTCATGGAGTATTCTGATAACATAGACTTGCCTTCTCTTTTAGGATTGGGAGTGGGTTCTAAAAATCTACACAGTTATATCATTCACATTTCTAGCACCCTGAATTAAAACTATATGAAAAACATTTTGATTGATGTTGAAAGATAGCTACAGAATTACTTATAGTTTGGCCAACACCAGGATTTAGAGTGAAAAAGAGAGAAGAAGACAAACCCTTCATTGCAAAATAACATCGCTCTTGTGATGAAATCCTGTCTTTACCTTGATGGATGCCATCTAGGCATTTCAGGACTTGCCTGACCCACCTGCCATCCTAGGTCTTCCCAGATACCAACACATAAATCTGCTTAGATCGCTCTTTGAATTAGACGATGACAAGATAATTAGCCGCAAGGACCACTTTAGTTTTCAAGTGGCTCGTGTCATCATCCAAATACTTTTGAAATGGATTTGTCGGCGTGGAAAGTAGGGAGTTATTTCCGGGAATAAGTAAAAACATCAGGAGTACGATATATTTTATTGCTGCAAGTAGCAGGTGGTAAGTATACTGTCTGTGCCACTTTGTTTTGGCCAGGGGTGTACACTGATCAAGTTCCACCTTGCGAGACCTTGTAACCTCTGTCCTGTGCTACAAGCAAGCCAGTTATCTTTGCCATGACTACGACTTGTCATCCCTTAATGACATTTGAAGTGTTTATTTATCCTTTCCGTATATTGTAGGCCTGTAACGTCTACTCATCCGTAAAGGTAGAGCTAAATGTGTATTCTTTTTGCGTAATGCGATTGTGTATTCTGGCTTTGAGCTTCCGGCAAACCTCATGTCGAAGACTCATGAAAGACAATTACACTCACGATCCTGCTCACGATCTGTTTGACTATGCCAGAATAGGTTCTCTGTTTTCGGATCACTAAACTTGTCTTGTGTCAATGCTGTGCTTCATTCTGTGGTTGTAAAGGATTGTTTGTTAACAAGGTATTGAGGGTTCAGAGCAGCGGACTTGTTTTTCTTCGGACTGAGTAGAATGTTTTTTCAGTTCAATTCCACAAAGCTTTGGCAGATGGGATAAGCGACTTGCTAACACTTCTTGAGACCTGTCGCTGTTGGATAGAGGCGGATCATGTTTTCAATAAGCGTAGCGATTTTAAATTCATGCACTGTCAAGTCAAATGCACAGTAGTAAGCAATACACTCGTCCTTGTTCTGTCATTTTACAGAATTAAGATTTGTACAATGCCGTTGTCGAGAACAAGGATTTTGGATGGATTTCTGTTAGCTGTTTTAGTCCAGGGATGGATTTTATCAAGCGTTGATGCAGGTAAGATTGTTTTTCTCGACGTTTTTAATGAAATGAAGGTAAACATTGACATTGTTCTGGTAAACTGATTTCAGTCAACGCTTTGTCAGATTGTTTTTACCCTTTAACCTGTCTCATCGGCGGCATGACTATTCTATTTTGGTCTCATGGGTCAACATTACTGTCGATCACTATTTTTTGAGTGAAACGATCGAGGAAGGAAAGATAGATTTTCAAATGATAACATCGAATATTTGAAAACATTCCATTTATATGAAGTATACGAAGTCATGTTGCTTCGAACAGATTGATGATCGCACTTGTTTTAGTTTTCTTTCGGTAACCAGTGCGTAGACGTGATTACCCAGGCAGCAACATTCCCTGTCGTGGGACTCATGTCACCACCATAACGACCTTTCCTTCATTTTGACAACGGATTTACGGTGATTAAACTCAAACGAAACCAACAGATTGAAAAAGGGTACATTTTCGCTTAAGTTATGTGTGTGTGGCCACTCTCTAACTCGAAATAAGAGAGATTTCACGCTTTTGCCAATGCAGGGCTCGGGTGTAAGTTATAATTCGGTGGGAAAATTTTGTAAATGAAACTCCAGTTTCACGTTTACAAATAACATAAATGCGTTTGAGTATTTAGATTATTTGTGGTAGTTTGCAAGTCACCAGTATGTGACAGCTGGCTAGTTTATGCAGGAATTATAGATATGAGATTGGAAAATCAATGTGGGGCCTATCTTGATCAAGGGTCCCACCGATGTTAACTGTTAAGCTCCCTCCCAACTTATTTCACTTGTAAGGTGTCGATTCAAAAAGAGCATTTTCCCTCTTAAATTTATCTCCAATAACTGCGCAGTTGAATGGAATAGAAACAGTGCCATGATTAAGGGATTTCGGGAGCTTTAAGCTTACGTTATCAGACGAAGATAGCTAACAAACTTCTGAGACGATGTTTTTTCGGACTGGAAGCCACCTGTGACGAGTAACCGTGATGTTTCTTCAGTTCAAGTGGAAATAAATTCGAGTCAGCTGCAAATAGATCAAATTACCGAACGTGTTTCCTCAAAGAAGTAGTCCGCTCCGCGTTTCCGATCGAAGATACCACTAGCCAATATATCTAACCATCCGTTGTTGTAAATGATGTAGCTTACAGGAATCTGACATCTTTTAACTGAGCAGACTCTCGGACTTAAATTTTGACTTCAAATATAGCTTGTTCCATCCTGTCTCGGTCGGTGGCTATTGTGTCATTATCGTTTAGTTACAAATGCCTCTTATAGCTGTTACTCAGTCAGGGATAAGCTTCTATTAAGTAAGGAAAAATGACTAGCTTTTGATAGCAGGTAAAGAGAAAATTTCTGCTATATTAACGACAGGTCTTAGTCTGAAGTTAGTATTCTGAAACCTGCCAATATTGTGTGCAAAACAGTGGTCAACCTTATCGTCGCTTTATGGCATAAAAGCTAATGTAATGTTTGTATCAATTAATGGGAAACAAGCCATTATACTTCGCTCAATGAAAGAATTGTAAAAGAAATAACCGTTTGTCGCATCAGCACTTTGTTCCATTAATCCAAAAATCCACTGTACCAGTTTATCATATCGAGGCTTGGGAATGTAGCAACCGTTTTGGCCTTCGCTTAGGTATTCATAGGTGTCACATCAGATGTTAACAGTGTCTTCATTTGAGCACGAACTATTGCGGGTGAGTACTAACACAAGCTCTCTTAGCGCTTTTCCTTTAACACGAGGATAGCCGACTGAAATCATTTGGTTTACTTTTCGTGAAATGTTTCTGGATTTGCTTATTATTATCGCTCAGAGGAGTAGAGATAAATCATTTCTTGACCTGTGTATGGAATACAAAATAGTTATGCTTCGCTGCCCCGGTCACACCTCCTCTTGTAAGCCATAGTCCTAAATGAGAACCGTTGGCATCCTTCTTCTTGCTCTTTCTGTAGCTGCTTTCATTCCACCATCTGTCTATTCCTTGATGTTGTCCACCCAAGTAGTTCTTCTACGACTAGTCACACTAAACACTTGAAAACTAAAGTGTATATCATGGTGCATCCGTATCGTTACAAACCAGGTTATGTGGATGTGACAACTAGGGTGGTCGAGATTACGTTTGGTCTCCAGACCTCTATTTTGATTGGTTTCCTAACCTCCAAGTTGCGAACATCCGGAATGCATCAAAAAATGATGAAAAAGTTTTCGGATCAATATCTTCATGACATTTCATGTTAAAAAATTTAACTTATCAAATCAAGAAGTGAATGGCCATAAGTTCGCCATGGTCTTATACAAATCCCATTACGGGTTGACAAAATTAGCAAGGGTCGTTAATTGTGTCCTTGACGCTTGATTCTTACAAGCTCACTTTCCATGCTCAGCACTACGATTTCCGTCAGCGAATCTGACCCACTGTGCTTCTCACCACCGGACCCAGTGCTCGGAACTGTTTGACGCATGGAGGTTTGGGCTAAAACTCCATTGTTTAACGGGCCCTCATAAATGCCGAGCCTCGGACCTCATGCATTTTTTACCCTTCTCGTGATGTATGTATGTATGTATGTACGTACGTACGTACGTGTGTATATGTATGTATATACGTACGGTACGGTACGTACGTACGTACGTATGTATGTATGTAATTTTTTATCACATTTAATGGCAATAAGGATATTGGTGTCGAATTGTCGAATATGTTTTACATATTTTACGTTAGAAAACCAGTCAAAATTCCATGATACCAGGGATGGCACTGTGGGGCGTCATGGAGGGCAACTGCCCCACAATTCCTAATGATACGCCGTCGGCAGCCAGATATCTAGAAAATAAAATGTTCTCACTTGAACGTGCCAAAGATAGAAAATTGTTGCTTTAAGACTGTTGAAAAGCCGTCGCCTAATCGCATATTATATTAGAATGTGAATGGCACGGCACCAAATAGATATTAAATACGTAGATACTGATATTTCCATAAAGTTCCATAGATTTTTTGTTGAATACAATAGGCCATTGTAATAGTTGAAGATTTGCTTACTAAGACATTATATTTTGAGTTACTTATAACTCATTTTATTTATGATAAAGTGTTATACATATTTCAAGTGTTTTATCAATGCGATGAGTTTGGAAGTTAAGGCTCCGATTCTCAGTATCTGTTTTTTGATAAAGTAAATACGTAACTTCAAAAGAAATTGTGCAAAAGAAATTCAGAAAAACTGTCTGCAATATTTTTGAAGTCGCCAGCACTTGAGTTTTTCTGGGATTGTCGGCACATCATGTTTTGGCCTCTGGTGCCACCCCTGTCTGATATTGACGTAGGGAAAAATTATTCTGGAGATAACTGTCGAGGCATTAGAACTTTTGGGTTTGATGTCATGGTTTGAACGCCATACTTTAGGTTGTATGTTGTTCATGCTTTTAAAACTTCTTTCAAAGTGAAACTTGAATAGGTACAAAAGCAGTTGTTTGTCCTTTTGCCTTCTGAAACAAAAGTATACTTTGAAATATGGTGCTTTATACAAACACTTTAGAAATGCTTAATGTTTGTTTTCATTTCTATGTAATTGGCAATATAAGTATAATGTTTGTATCTTCGGATTATCTTTACAAATAAAACATAAACACCCGAGGAGTCTCTTGAATAGGGAGTGGATACCCTGTCCCGATATTTACAAGCAATTGCTGACCAGCTGATTGTGACAAATCTGTATAGAAGCAGGAGTCCAAACTGATGTCACAATTCCAGTCCTTATAGTGCGGATAGGTGTAGGATACAAACATTTATAATTCTACTAAACAAGTCAGACGTTTTGTTTGACGATTGCCAGACCCTGTTACAAAGCAAAGACACGACAAACGAAGTCAAATGCAACAACGTGTCGTCTGAACTTTATAATGAAAAATTGTAAGTTTAAGAGAGTTTTAACCGTACTTGTTAATGTTAGCCCTCACCGTTTAAAAAACTTTGTAAACGCTCACTCACTCACTCACTCAACTGGGAGGCGAACCCGGATCCATCTGCTTATAGTGAAAATGCCTTACTATCTGAGCTATGAAATAACAAGTGCGAGAAGTGACTTCCGCTTACCCAGGCCCTATATTGGTAGACATCGCAGCTGGCTCAACACATAAAAAGGTTTGGCCCTCCTTGGAGTGACTTTTAACAGTTGACTGGTCTAAATCCTCAGTACATGCTGATTAGTAGTCATGCTCGGTCCTTTTAGGCCTTGCAGTTCTTCGACATTTTATCAGAATAGTAAGACCTTGCTACTAGTAAGACGTCGTAACTGGTTCTACAACATTTTGTCACGAAGACCCTTGCAAATGGCCCTTGATTTTGTCGAAGCTTTCACGGCTTTGCATTGGTTTTGTTGTAGACCTTACTGTTTGTTTGTCGATTTCCGGCATAGCTAGTCTATGTTTTTATGGTCGCTGCTCATTCATTATCCGTGCCCAATGAATACAGAAATGTCGATTGTACAAGGAGAATGGTGTTGCTGAGGTTAGCATGCTCTGTTACGGTGGTCTACCTAACATCAGCTGGATGCAAATATTTCTTTTTTTCAAAAGTCTTTGCAGAACTGACAAACATGGTTGAAAGTATGAGTTTTTTCAGTCGGCAACTTTTTCAACCACAGTCCTAACTTCTTTGCTGCTTATCGAAAGTGGGTGCGATACATTCTTGTATTATCGTTTAAAAATCACTACCCAAGCCATTTAATTTACAATAACATTTTTACTACGGTTGTTATGCACTGCGATTTGTTGTGATAAGCGTGGCCGTTCTTTTACTTACAATAAGTCTTCCATCATTCACTACACAAAATAATCAAGATGAAATTTCTGTGCATGTGCTGCTCTGTCGATCCTGCGGGTTTAAAGTGCTATCATGCTATGTGTTTTTAAATCGAATATTTTGGAAAAACACCTGTTCTAGAGGTTCTACCTGTCTGTCGTTAATTTTGTGGACCCGTAGACGTTTCGCTGTAAGTGTCACTATGTTGATTAAAGAAAAATTGTTGCATCAAAATATTGTTGAATTCGAAGTATAATTGCAATAATAGGAACATGTTTTCTCTTTTTCGGTTAGAACCAATGGTGCCAATTACCAAACGCAGTATCAACGCGACAAAACAGTAGGTCCGTGATCAAAAGTAAGTCTCGGTTTACAAGTTGATACGGGACTTACCATAGTCAGAAAATCTTCGAGTTGGAAGATTTACGTAAATACAAACTTAAGCCTGTTTTGTAAGAGGCGAATTTATTTGCGTGAAACAATTTTTTTCGAGCATACGCATGCGCCCTTAAGTTCTCACGCATAAGCTCATTTGAGTGATTGTTTGCAGCAGTAAAACAGCGAGTTCGCATGGATTAGACATTTTTGCGGGAAAAAAGGCGTAAGCCAATTAGATTCCCGAAAGCCTGTCAGGTGACATCCATGAATCAAACTCGCGACAAAAATAGCAACAGCAGAAAGGAGAATCATGGCGTAAGAAAATTTGCTCTCAGATAATATCAAAAAGATTGTTAATGCTTTGTAATGTAATAGTAGAACCGTTACCCGAGAAAATCAGCGCTTCCCATTGCAAAATTCTGAAAATTTGTTATTGTCCTACCAAGGCTTGCTTACCTTGAAAAAGATTCTCCATCTTTTAGGCTGAGTTATTTGACCAAATGATACTTGCCCTTTTCCTTCCGATCTTCCTAGATCTCCTTTATTTGAAGTCTGTTGCTATAATTTGGCTACCGTCTTTCGCATCTTTCCGCGAGCAAAATTATACATAATTATCGACATTTTAGTAACAGTATATACCTGAAATTTACAGCCGCCATCTTCCAAGATTGAACAACATATCCGCGCCAACAGATATCGAAGCAAAAATAGCTCGAGTTTCTGTAGAAGACAAAAAGGCAATTTGTTGAATTTTTTCTCCGCGAAAAAATCGCTTCGCTCTGAAAATTCGCCAAATGGAAAGCGAGCTACAATACAGCAATAAAATCAATGGCATTTCATTTACTCGTACAAATATATGGCAATCAGAAGAGGGAAGATCACCACCAATTAAACATGCTGTGGAACATGCACAAACTTAGAAAGTAAACAGCAAGAATGCTAGGAGCCAAACCAGATGCAAAAAGGTCTTACGATCGGGGAAGCCTTACTTGAAGGCTCGGTTATAAAAAACCAAAGGTTACGAGATCTAACGAATTATCCTATAATAGCCTTCCATACTGCTAGTTCGAAGGCTCAAGTTTGAAATCCTAAATTCAATCAGGACCATCTGCAGTTAACTCAGTCAAACCTGGCTTTTGGGATCTGTCTACACTACAGGGGTGGGTGGGGTGGCTGCTTTAGCACAACACAACAAAGCACAACATTGCATTGATACTGTTTTTCAGATGAATGCAGTTAGCAGGCTTTCGGTTTCTGATAGATTGTGCTTTTCGGAGGCTAGCTCGTCGTGTCTCCGGTTGGTTCGGTCGTATAGGGGTTGTCAGTTTTGTCATTATCGCTGGGCTGCTCTTTGTTGGTCTTGTCATCAAGTTTGGGAATTCATTTAAAATGTGATGCATTTCATGTAATCGTATGTCCGGTTTAATCGTATGTGCAGTTATCTGTGGTCCTTGCCTTCGTATAATTGTATAGTGTGTCGTATTGAAAGTTGTTGATAACTTATTTTTCTTCTTCTGTTTTACTAGGACATTATCGTTTTCTTCCAAGCTACTCCGTCTAGTATATCTACGTTTGCCAGCATATTCTTTCGATAGGTCTTGTTTTCTGTTTCATTCTGCTTCGCAACACGATGTCTATCGACAATGATACCGTTTGGCGCCAAACGTTTGTAGCTTGCCGCGAACTTGTTGATTAAATAGCAGTTTGGCAGGCGGTACTTTGGTAGTGCAGTGTGGCGTCGTCCTGTATAGTAGTAAGAAATGTGAACGTTCTTGCAACCGCGCGGACCTTCTATGTGCGCTGTGCTGATTGCTTTACATCAAGCGCTCAATTCACTGTTACCTGTCGCTGGGACATGCTTAGCGCCTATCAAGTCCAAGTACCTACTGAAATCGTCACCGTTGAGAGGTGGTCAACTGTCACTCTTTTCTTCATTTGGGATTCGCACACAAAATATCCTATTTAACTTAGGGATTAGTGTAGTGCTTTCAGAGACTTTACAATCACAACTTCCGGAAATCGCCATTATCTATTTAATATATACTAACAAGTATTTTCCTGACGGTGAGGACCATAAAATTCTACATGCACAACATCCCATGGGCTCTTTGGCATCTCTGTCATACGTAACGGTTCAGGTAGGTTTGGTTTACCCACTGCTTGCCATGGCACACACTTCCAAATAGCTTCCATCGCCATGTGATCCATGTGAAGGAGTGCCTTCGTCTCCGCTAGTCCTTGGTGCGACTCATGCGCCAGAACGATTGCTCGTTGATGCAGTTCCTCTGGGGTGACTATGCTAGTACCCGGCATTATGATGTTTTCCTTTGTGACCATACGTTTGTACGTTCGTAAGATTTTAAATGGATTTGTTGTAAAGAACATGAGGAGTTTGATGTTGAGGAAAGTATAACCTTCTTACGGATGCACTTGGTTAAGGCAGCAGGGAAGCCTGATTGCTAAGTTAGCCATATTTGATTGTTGTAAGAAAGATGCCCTTTACATATTTGGATTTGTAGACTAGGTAGGAGGAAAACGTGTATGGATAGAGGAAGGTGCTTTCTCAAAGACTTATCGCTTGCAACTTTAATTTTTCTTGTCTTCATGACGACCAAGAAGCATCTTTGACTGATAAGGTTGTCTTAATTGCTTGCTGATCTCGTTTTTGGAGTTTGACGTACTAGTTTATGTCATTTTGTCTCTTGTAGTTCAGGATATCTCTAGAATAGTAATTATTCTACCTGAAAATGGAAATCAAAAGGTGAAGCATTTTGTATAACTCCGAATCCAGAACTTTTAGTCTACCGAGCTATTTTACCAATAGCCTATTTATGCCACCGTTTAGTATCGAACCATCGACGATCAATTGCTGACATGATATTTAATTCACTTGTAGTAAGGTTATCGATATGGAAAGCGGATAAATTGATGTAGAAGAAGGTTAGATTGCCCATACTATGTGGGAAAAGAGATAAGTTATTAGCCAAAATGTTATCCTGGGATTATGAATGAATGAACGTGGTCTGGTCATTTCAGAAACGTAGAAGAAAATTCATTGGCATTGTGGGTATTGAAATTACATGAGAGCATCTAGGTCGTACCATTTATCATTGGTGTAACCAAAAGATGTCTTTTAGACTTAAACGAGATGAGTTGAAACGTAACATTAGACAAGCTGAAGAAACAGATTGACGGTTGACGGACGTGTTTGGTTATTGGTAGTCGCTTTACCACTGTCTCAGATATCGACTTTGCGAGGAAAATATATTTCGTAGGTGAATACTCTTCTTGTTTTCGGAGACAATAATTATTAAGACGAAATTATTGGCGAGGAGATATCACTCAGATGTAGTACTTTGTTGGACTATAAACATGTAGTATGGGAGTGGGAATTCACACGAAAAGTTCAAAAGAACTTTTTGTATTAGTTGATTGACCTGATACGACCGTTTAATTATGTATGAAGTTTGTTGTTGTCATTGCACAGCTCCAGATTCTTTGATATATCTTATGGTGGGCAGAATCCGGCTGCGAATAGGGTGATAACGATTTTGCGTCACTCCATCCATCCCACGGAGGGTAGTCGCCATATGCGTTATGTGGAATGTGAGAGAGAGCCTTGGGTAGTGAGTGGTGAAGTGGACAATGCACAGTATAGTCGTGCCAGTGGCTCGGTATCTCAGATGTTAGAGCATCTTCAGTTTAAGCAGAAGGCCCTGTTAGTAATATGTGTAGGATTTTCTGCAACAAGAAGGATCGCTTAATGCATCATGGGACTAGGAAGAACTCTTCTGAGGTCGAGAGGTTTCCAACATTAAAACTGTCGGAGCACCAGTGGTCATAATTGATTGCTGAGTTATGCGTCGGAAACGAGAGTAAGTATGAGCACTGAACAGTTTCTAGCAGCATGTGACCTTAGGAAGTATTGTTCAAGTCGCATATGCATCGTATAGGGGTTTAGGCGAGTGTGGTTAGTGCTAGAAAACAAAAACTGTGGACACCGGTTGGGAGGGAAACAGTTCAGTTTATACGAGGATTCGTAGAAGATAATGAACAGAGAAATACTAATGGGATCGGAAATTCATGGTACCAGTGAATGTTTTATTGTTTATTTAGTTGGCACGACTCTATTAAGCACAAGTAAGCTCAGCTCCGATGCTATTCCTGAGCAGAAGAATAGTCTGATCCTAAAATATCTGTTATGTTGTTTTGCAGTTTCCCGTGTCTGTGTTCATTAGTGAGATCGGGAAATGACTGGAGCTCTGCTGAATGATTCTTAGCTAATTTTATTTGAATCAATAACGACTTAGCCTACAAAAACCCGCTTAGAAGATTTCCGCTGACGTGATCGCTTATTAGATCTTGGTAGTTTGTTTTCGACATGAGATCGATGGCCTTCTGCGACTGTCATAATCCTGGAGCATCATAGTCTCTGTCCAAACAGAGAAAAACGTAGTTCAAGTATTCATTTCAATTTTCTAAGTCTTGCTATGACTACACCTACACCAATGCAAATCTCTGGATTTTGATATTAGTTGCTTATGTGCAGAATTCAGTCCACGTTTGACCAGACTAACACAAAACTATTCTGTAAATAACTTATTTGAATGATGTGTACGTGCTCTCCTTGTTTTCTTTTCTGATTGGTTAGTCAGTTCCTGTGTAGACCTTATAAAACTGACCGTTTGTGAAGTAATGCGGAGCTGGTTATAGACGATGGAAGAGCAGAATTATACACAATTTTTTGCCGTTTAAATTTACTTTGACGGTGACGTGTTTAAACAGCACTGTAGATGGCATTGCGTTTTTATTTTCGGAAAAGGAATCCTACAATCGGAATATTTTAGCCGACTTCCGACAATAATTTGTGCTGTTAAATTTTGACGAATGCATGACTGTTGTGTTGTTGCTGCCCCTGCTTCGTTCGTGAGCACGGCGTCATTCCCTATCTTTATTATATTTGTATTAAGGATGTTGTCAATTGCCAGTAATAGGAACATAATAAAAGAAAAGTATTGAAAATGAACTGTACAATTTGCTAAGACGCAGCTATTGCCATAATCAGCTTTGTATTGACGCAGCTTCTGTGTTTCAGCGCAGACAAATATCGACTTGCAAAGAGTCATTCAATTAGGAAAATTACCATGGCTTTTGTTTCGTTTAAAAGAATCTCAGTTTAATAGCTAATTGGATAGACCTTAAGTATCTGCCCTACACTCCCAAGATGTGATGGAGAGCAAAGGAGACTTGTTGGTTTATGAGATTTTTGTCTTGTGTATACGTAATAGGTAACGTGACGGTAGTAATGATAAACGGAAAACGTGTTGTGAAGTTTAGCACACAGTAGGCATAACCATACCTTCAGATGCAATGCGAAAATAGTAATATAGTTTTGATATCGCACCAATTGTGGGCGACACATTTCGATAACATTTTGTGCCGCCCATATGTACGTATGTTTGTAATCTTGCTTGGTAGTAATCCATCGGTAACTGGGAGATATATTGATAGGTACTGGTCATGTTAAATGGTTGCAATACTGACACTGTCGTTCCTTGACGTATCACATTGCACTAGGCAGTGCTGGGAAGCTGTGATGTCACTACTTCGGTGTTTTGCTTGTTTCGCTCCTGACAAATATTGGCATTGTGTGTGGTTACACGCGGAGGGACATTCGATGAAAATAGATGGTTCATTGGGGGACGTTGGGTGAAAATGAACTTTGTCAGTGGTTATGTTCAGGGTGGAACATGGGGTATCAACATGCAAGCATATTAGCTCAGACGTACACACCTTACAGCTACCTCTAGTCATAATTGCAAGTAGGGTCAAAGAAATGTGTGATACGTTCAGGAAACTATTAACAATGAAGCATGAAATCCTTTGTAAAACAGCACTTTGTGATATCCTAATGAAACAAAACCACTCGGGTAGCAAAGACCTCCACCAAGCACGTCAGTTTTCCCCGTATTTTGATTTATACTAAGAATAATAATCCTTTATTTATTAACTCTACATTAATTGACCCTTAAAGAGAAAAAACCTAGGTTCTGGATCGTAGTATCAAGGAAACTGGTAAGGTCCAGATCAAACTGTTGACAATTTTTAGAATCTCGTGCTGCTAGAATCGGCTAATTTTTATATCATTCCTGCTAAGTTAACCTAACTATCGCGGAGCGAAATTTTAAGCCCATTTGCCACAATGAGACGAATGTTTCAAAGTTCTGAGCCAGTCAGAATGTAAACATACCGTAGAAACTTCAGAACGACACAGTCAAACTTTGCTAACAGCTTTTCTCATGTAGTGTTTACGATAACGATTGGTCGCGGAGATGCTACGAAGAATCGAGAGATGCCGATTTATATGGCTGACGGGAAAGTTGTGTTGTGTAAGACCATAAGAAACTCGAGGACATCACGGATTTAAGTTTTGAAATATGGGGAGTGCAGAAAGGTTTAGCACTTGTGGACAGCCAGAACGTTTTTGAAATAGTGTGCTAGGTTGATAAAAAGGAGAACTCTCAGGCACAATGAAAGACACCTCAAAAATTAAAAATCAGATAGAAAGATTGTCCAAACAGTGTCGTAGTAACACAAGTTGCAACAGTTGATGGTTAATGAAATTGTGTTTTAGTCTATAAATTTTGTAGCATCAACGCACACTTTTGGTAAGGGAGTAGTTCTAGGGATAGCCGAGAACTGGAAACAACATAATGGTATCGTGTATCGGTTAGATCTGAAGAACGAATGAACTTAGCGAGCATACTTGAGAGAGGGATGTTAGTTATACCAGACCTTGTTCAAATTTGTGTTTAGGTGGGAAAATTTTTATGCTGCACTATAATAAAGGTTAGTAATTGAAAGCGTGACTCTGTAAAGAACAGTATTAGGTAGGTCATATCAAATGGAAAAGTGTGTCAATACATACGTAAACATTAAGGCTGTATTATTCGAAGGTAAATAAGAGTCATCCGTAGCAAATGTTTTGTTGAAGATTACTTAGCATTGTATAACGAGGTGCGCATGACTAGAAGGTAGGAAAAAAAGTCAAAATTCATGCTCGAAAGTTGATATTATGGAATATTTTTATGATACGAAGTATGCATTTTTCATGTCTAATTTTGATATAAACCAACTGAAACCATCCGTAATAAGCTAGTTTCGTTCATCTTCTAAATGATAGACATGAGACAATGAGTCTGAAAAGTAAGATGCACATATTGTTGAGATATAGTGAAGGAAACAAAGGGTACATGTTAATTAATTTGAATACTAATGCCTAACTTGTCATTAGAAGCAATAAAAATTTCTAGGGAAGCTTTTAAGGCAAATTCGGATAAAACAGAAGCTCGAGTACAAAGCTGAATATAATGTGGACTGGAACAGTGCAAATGAATTAGTAACCAGACTGATTACATTGATTACACAATCCACGTATTGATGTCATTTTGCATACTGCGCATACTGTAGTATCTTGCATAAAAATGATCTTAAACTGAATCAGGAGCCGTCTGTCGTTACGAGTATAAGATTGATATTGCTCTGATTGAATGGAGAAAATACCTATATAGTTGTTTGTTTTGCTACGTTAGTCCTTGTTAAAGTATGCCACATCATTTAAAACATTATTTACGTATTTTCAGTTTTACGATAGCAGAAATGCCTCTCCTGTAAATGAAACATGGAAGAACATGTTAGTAATCAGTGGTCAAATGTCTTGTAAATCTCTCTTCTCTCATATCCTTTTTCTGTCATATTATGGATCCAATTACTGTAACCGGGAGGCTACATTCGACAGTGATACTTGAAGCTTCCTTGTTTCTTGAAAATATATCCAATTCATTATATTTCTTTTTCATCTCTCTCGCAATTTTAAGTTGCTAGTTGAAATGAACATTAATCATAAACAAAAGTATCTTTAAGAATAATACTGTACTTTCTCTTTCAAGTTCTCGGCTGTTTACCCTTGGACACCGTTATCGAATGACGTGATCGTAAAAGGGAAACGTCAGATTTATAGGCAACAGCACAAAAATATGAAATCAAATTTTAACAGTCGGGGGTATACTCAATAATATGAGACAGACTTAATCTTGTTAAAACATTTACAAACAACAATTTAATTAGATAAGTAGACCTCAATTCTTGCAAGGAACAAATGCGGTGTGCATAGATTATTGTTGTCTAATGGACAGGCAAAATAAACTAAAGAAATGTGCGCTTTGACGTGTCATTAGCGAATATTTGTGAACTCTATGATTCTTCATCGAATACGTTAATTTGGCAGTTGAAGTGGAATTTTTATGTATGTTTATCGTAGTTAAATAATACTATTTCATTTGATTTTCGTGCAGAGGATCTTTTGTGGTTTTCTTGTCTCCTCATATATTTATCATTGGGCATTATTTTTGGAGAGCAGGAAACATAGTTTCGTTGGTATAGTGGTTGCCGGAAGTAATCTATTAAGGCACGAATGGGCGAAAGTAGCAAGACACCGATAGGAAAGGGGTTTATTGTTTTGGATAGCTTAGAAGGATGGATTGATTATGTTGCCAGCTAGAGGTACGTAACACGGTAAAGAGTTGGGAGGGGGAGAACTAATTTTCAAGGAGCTTTCTTGTGTCCAGACCTTTTTAACTAGTGGTACTAACTTTGTATCGTTTTCTTGGGGAACCCGTGGAGAATTTGTTCAAACGTGGTGGGTCCGGACTGTTTTCGTAACTGTTGACGGCAAATGCCGTTTGCAAAAGTTTACGGTTCTTTGGGTGAAATGTTATCCAAGATTTAGTTCATAGAGGTATTCAATTTCATTTGTAGCATCAATTGACAATATTATTTTAGTTCGAAACTCAGAAAGGAGGCAAAATTGGTGGACCGTCCTCATTCGAATCGAAGCGAGGCATTAGAGAGCGTTCTTCAGCCTGACGACGTGAGAAGGAGAACACGTTTACGACTTACAAGATGAAGTTCTTCAATCTATGACTTAACGATTTTTAAAATCGAGAGAGAGTAAGAATGGAAGAAGAAAAACTAGCATGGTAGTAATTAAAGCCTATTCACTTGAAGCAAACTAATCAGAAAAGTAGTTAAAAAGAAAATGTACCTCAGGCAATTTAAACAATCATTAGATTGCTTTGGCTATGCGCGAAAAATTCCTGGTTTAATTGGGACTAGCGGAAAAAGATGGAAGTTGGATGATTGGCCCTTGATATCTGACTGTCGTGATCCCCTACCAATTAGAATTGCATTGACACAAGCTGTTGCGTGGCGAGGTTGGGCTTTCCTTTGTGACAATGTACGATTAAAAGAGAGATCCCACTTTTGTAACTTCGCACAAAAGGGTGTCATAATTACCATGTGCATGATCCAAATCTCACGGTTGCTACGATAACAATTCACAACATGATAAATTGAAGAAAAATTCAGCTTTTCTCGAAGGAATGATTCGCAACAGCGAGAATTTTTGTAATTTGTTGCTAGGATTTGATGAAGGTTTGATTATCTTTATTTTCCTTCCTCATGACATCTCAAAAGTAATAAAAATTTGTAACTTTACCGCCCTTTAAATTTTGAAGAAGATAATGATCCGTCCTCGAATTTTCGACCTACAAGGCCTACGTCATGCAAGGGAATTAGGAATACGTACTGCATAAGTGACATATAAAGAGAGGGAGGACTGGGCCAGGGGCAATGATCAGAATAGAGACAATAGAAAGCAACAAAGGCAAGAATAGATCTATCGAAAGACACAGAAAGAAAGAAGGACTAGGGTAAAGAAAATATACGTATGGGTAGGGAAAGTTTCAAATCATAGAGAAAAGGAATGATATGCTACACGGCACTACATTGTTGTGAATCGTCTCAGAAGTAGTCTTAGCTTGATTAGTTATTGCAATGTTGTTGTAGTTTCTGTGATTGTCTGCTAAATAACGTGTAATTACTGAACCAAGCTGGGTACAGTAGAAGAAAGCTGCTAAGTTTTTCTGAATTCAGGAATTCATATAGTGCTTGATTTGAAGTTGATGGTCAACGTGACCTTTACTGTTATTATGTATATATTTGTTTGTGTCATGTCTGTAATCAACCAGAGATTGGTTAAACAAAACTTTTGAAGCATTACACTGAAACCGTAGAAGAGTTGACAGATTTGCAGATAATTATTTATTTCTGCTTGTTTTTGGTCTTGTTATACTTTTGTATTTTCTGGGAGGCATCGATTCACCCGTGCGTGCGTTTTCATATGTGTATGAAAATCATCGTGTCCATGACTGTATGTGCTCGTCAAGAATCGGGGATTTTGGTTGTAGTTAGTGTCCGCTTTTGTGTCAGTCAAGTCTCCAAAGTTATGAAGAGAGCTGGAGTACCGATAAACTTTGCTGGACAAACTTGTTGGATTGCTCATTTGCCTCAGTGAGCAGTAAATTGTTTATCAAATATAAAACAGAAAACTTTGTGCTTAATCGTCCTTTGTATATGTGTGAACTGCACCGGTTTAATTTACGTCTGTTCCATAAACCGTACTTCTAAATCCGTTCTCGTGAATGTGCGATAGGCAACGACGCGAATTGAATACGGCTTCTATGGGAGATCAAAAATCGTTGTTTGTTTGTGTGTGCGCGCCTGTGTGTGTGCGTGTGTGTATGCGTGTGTAATACCACATGTTCTCGACAACTACTGGACAGATTTTAGTGTTCTGTGGCACAGTGCTGATCGGAACGTTTTAATACTTTTTCATGTAATTTTCCTTTTTAAAATTAAGGTACAGTACACTCCCGATAACTCGAACCCCCGATAACTCGAACTTCCAGTAACTCGAACTGTTTTTGAATTCCCGTT
>JANTCA010041281.1:5482-19574 GCA_024741275.1 Chironex yamaguchii
ACGTGTTCTCCCCCCCCCCCCCCCCGCACACACACATACACACAAACACACACGTAGTTAGGAAGTCGAACTCATGGTGATTCTTTGTGGTCTTCAGATATCTCAGTTTAAAAACAGTCATGACATTTAGTGAATCATAATGGCGGGTGCTATATCAACAGCTGCGTACAAAATGCAATTTCACAAGTATGAATGAAGACGAGTCCTGTTTGAGCTTAGACTTCAACAAGAATGCCATTCCCTGCCTTGTAAGTGCGTCTCGGTTACGTTAGAAATTCGTCTTTCAAACTCGTCAAGTCTGCAACAAGGATTTTTAATAAGATCGTCCTGAACGACTGACGTCAGTACGATTTTTATGGTGATTTCCACATAAAGTGCACAGATCAGTTGAGTACTTAAAAGTCCTCACTGGATCTAAACCTCCCTAACGCTGGCTTGGTTTAACTTCGAGGCCTTGGAGTGCTTATATTTAGTCATGAGTTTTTTTTCTCCGTCACACAAGATTTTCTTCAGCAAAAAAGAACAATAAAACAGGCTACCAAGAAACTGTCTATATTTTGTGGTACATAGTGCTTTGACCGATTCAAACACGATGTCTATTGTTTATACAGTAAGTCACGTGAAATTCAGAACTAAAGCTTACTGAAAGAAAATCAGAGCACACTGCCTGGTGATGTGTATTGCATACCCTTTTAGGAGAGAATCGAATAAGTGATAAGGGCATTATACTTGAGAGTATAGTGTTATTTATAAATAACTGAGCCGCCGTGGTATAGTGGATAAGACGATCTTACAAGCAAGAGGTTGTAATTTCGAACCCGCTTCACCACAAACAAAATACCATTGGTGGGAGAAGGTAACGGGAGCCCACTCTCATAAAGAGCTCACTTCTTAGTAAGTTCCCTAACCATTGCAAGAGAATCTGCTACGCTCGGAATCAATTATGCTACCATAAAAAATTATGTGGTGTTCTATGTGAAAGTTAGTTTAGTCGTATTTCTTGTCGAAGTTGCAAGCATTCAAATCAGTCACTTTCAATTTTAACTGACGTAACTTATCAACAATTATTTAATTGATCTAAACCATGAGAACGTGTCTTTAATTTTTATTTTCGGATATATTTTTCCATATCGATGTACTTTTCATGAAGATGGGATATCAGTTATCAATGAGTTAAAAACACTGATTTGTACCAGAATATCCTCAAATCATTTTCGTTGGGAAAGTATTTATTTCTACGCTCTTTAAATGGATCTTTAGAACATATCAAAATTGTCTGCGTCAACCTTACTGACTATTCCAGTGTATTTCCAATGTCCTCTGGTATTTCATATCTGCTTCAAGTATTGAATGTGTTCCTCACTATATATGCTCCTCTTTGTTTATTTGGTAATTTTACAATTTGCGTACATGTCTGTTAGCTAGTATTTATTTGTTGTCCTTATTGTTGCCACTTTCTTCTACTTTGTTTATTTTTCATCTGTCTTATATGCTATTCCATTTCAGTTGTATTTCCTCTCCCTACGACTCAGTCAAAAGGTTAATTGCTTAGTTATAATTTCTAAACGTAAATATCTACACAGGACGTATCCAATTCACCTTAGTAAACTGGTCTAGTTTAAAATTGAAACAGATTCGATTTTTAACAGTCTTTATTGTCTCCAAACCTTATAATAACCCTAATGAGCTGATTCAAAGTTACCTTGTGGCTGCTTCTGTTCACAGGAGAGGACGGCTGCTAAAGTAAATATTTCACAATGGCAAACCAAAGCTCGTGGGCTTTACATGAGGATATTCCTTTGTCACTTCGCTACACCTATGGATCGTTGACAATTGCCATTGCTATAGCTGGAGTTTTGGGTAATACAGCCATTTGTTTGGCCATTGTTTTCAACAAATCACTTCGTAACAGCTCTAACTTCTTAATTTTCAATCTGGCCACGACTGACTTGATCCAAAGTATCAACATGGTGTCCATTGCTACAACACTCATTACTGGCAAATGGAATTATGGGTCTTCGGGGTGTCAGGTCAGCGGATACATTGTGGTTTTGTCTGTGACGTCAAGTACCCTATCTCTTGCATTAATTAGTTTTGATCGTTACACAACAATCCAGAAACCGCAATTTCATCGGTATTTTTTCTCAAAAGGGAAAACGTGGATTATGATTGGCATTATATGGATCATTGCGATATTCTCAGCACTACCTCCTTTGCTTGGATGGACGAGTTATTTATTCCGACAAAGGAGAGCTTTATGTTCTTTGGACTTCCACGAAAGTAGGTTCTATCTCATGACAGTTTCCATAATTGTACTGATTATTCCATATATCATGATGACCTACTGCTATTGGAATATTTTTCTTATTGTTTATCACTCAAGGCGAAGAATAAACGATGCCGCAGCAGTAAATGCACCGGTGAGACGCGTAGCATCTTTTCGAAAGTGCGTGATGGGGAACGAATTGTATAAAACATCGTTCATTTTATGTTTTGTGACGCTTTTATTCATTCTTGTTTATGTACCAACTATGGTGACTAACCTTATTGAACTTGCTGATCCCAAGATAATAATTTCACCTTGGGTAGATCTTCCGCTTATTATTCTCGCCTTTTCAAACCAGTGTATCAATCCCTTCATATACGGTTTCTTGAACAAGCACTACAGAAAGGTAATTATTCCTAGATGTAAAAAAGGAAATACGTGTTGTAGGTGTTAGAGAGCGCATGAACTCTCATGTTTCCTGTTGTAAGTTAGGTAAATTATAAATGCCATTACTTGTAGACTGTATGATTTAAGTAAATCTAAATGCAGGAAATGTATTTTTAAGAATATATATGATTCAGTCAAAAAAGACTTGAATGCGTAAGCTTTATATGTATTTTCTAAGAAGCCATGTATTAACCTGTTCGTCCTGGTTGTCTTGAAATAGTTCAGGTTTCAGAACATCAAATTCTCTCATGCAGTTCCTTTTTCATTTCTAAGAGCAAAACAAACTAATCGTATAGAATATTTTTGGAGTTTTTAAAATGGCTACTAGGAGTGTTTGACTGTTCTATTCAACATTCCAATAGTTATGTTTGCAAGTTATACGGACATAAGGCTACTTACCGTATTGTACATGGCTTTGTCAATGTTAACGTTGTTGTTTTTTGCTGTTTGTTTGAATTATCAATATAACTGACATGAAAATGTTATCTTGTTCTTTGTTAAAATAGTACGATTGTTTAGTCAAGAAATGAAGTACTTTTCCAAAGAAAGTGACGAAACGGAATTTTCAACTTAACTATAGTAGGCAAAACAGACAAGGAGGAATTTGTTGATCTAATGTGTAACTCAAATGTCGCAAACAGGTTTAGCAGGTTGTGGTGCTACTGTGATCACGGTCATCACCCTTCGATTAGGTAAGACATGGGAGCGACTTCTGCAATACATTACCATATGATTCCGTAAATCGCTTCTGTCTTCAGTTCAGTAGGTGACCCATCAAAGATGACTTTATGGACACAGTGGCGGATTTGGGGGACAACTGCCTCCAGTTGCTCTCCTCAACGAGTTGAAGCCGTTCTGGTGCCCCCTTTTCTAGAAATTTTGCGCCCTGTTAATTAGAGATCTACAGTCGCCTTGAAAATTTGCGACATTGCGCTAAAAACATACTTAAAGGCATTTTTAGAAACATTGCCTAGCCAAGGAAGTTTTAAGTATACAAAAAAGTTTTTAAGTAGGTTTTTAGCGCAATGTCGCAAATTTTAAAGGCGATTTTCAGGTTTTGTACTACAGAAAGATAGTTCAAGATCTACAGTCGTGTGCAGACTACATTTTCTTTGCTTTGACATAATTGTTTTAACATAATTGTTTTAACACACTTCTTAGACGTCGATAATGGATCTTCTGTCAAAAGTTAGGGTTGGAAAAAAATGCATACAGCGTACCTCCTCGCCAATTGCAATACAATAGGCATGCACAACTTGGCAACACCAACACTGCATACACCTATTAAGAATCTGCTAGACCAAATGGTTTCAGCAAATCCTAGCTTTCATTCCTTCCAAGCATGTTCAGTTATGCACCCACGTCAGTATTGCCTTGTTTGTTTGTTCTCCTACTAGTATGTCATCTATTCTATTTCTTTTTAGCCATTGGCGTAGTTCTTCTACTAATTGGTCAAATATCCAACTCTCCCACTTATCATCATTTCCTATTATGTTAGGTTTAACATGAATAATCTTTGCTAAACTTGACAGAACTAATTTTTCTGCCTTACTATGGGATCCTGGAGCTCGTCTTGCTTCATAATTTGCCAACAGTTTATCAAAGAACTCCTTCATTTTTACATTCCTAGTACCATATTCTATCTCCATACTAATTGTTTCCCATTTGTAGGCATTAATCATAGTCTGTTGCTTACCATACTCTTCTTTCAATAGTTTGATGGCTCTGTCATGTCCCTCATCTGTATATGGAATGTCACCGGTTAGGTTTTGGAATGCCCAGTTGTTTACTGCAGTAGACATCCGAACTCATCTGTCCTGCTAACTGGGCAACATACCGGTTTGAAAATCTAATCCAGTCTCCTGGAGTCCCTTCAACACATTTAATTAAGAGTTAGAGCAACTTGGTAGTCTGACTCTTAAATGTTACCTCCAGTTCGAATACAAACTCCTTTGTCTCCAACCCAAACTACTGTTTTTCTTTCTGCAAGTCTTTATTTTTTCTAATTTTATTTCATGTTCCAATTCCTCTTGTTCCCTAGTCACCTTCTCTTTCAATTCCTTTTCTCCTATATCTTTCTTTCTAAGCTTTTTCTGATTGATTTCTGCTTCTATGCTGTAATACATCTGTATCAAGGTCTTTCCTTCCAGCTCTGTACTAGCTCTGTTGTTCTCATGAATGACTCTCTCTTCTTTGTACTCTATCTTTTAATATCTTCAACCTCATGATCTTCATCTATCATTAATTCAGATACTCTGTCAATAATCTGTTCTTCCAAGGAACCATAATAATTTACTTTATTGGTTTCCTTGTCAACTGCAATAGTTCCATCCTCCACGTTTGCTAATACAGAAAGTAATTTGTCCATCTTCTTTATCATCAAATATTATCAAAGTCCCTTTGCAGTTGGCACTGTCTACTGAATTCTTGGCTACTTTTTGCAAAATCCACATGCAAATTACCGTTAGAACAACCTGAAAGACAAGAAACGTCCTACTTCTTCATAATCTTACAACTGTCTGTTCTTGCTTACGCCTTTTATGAATGTTCTAGACGAAATGATGTCAGCAATACTAGTTTCCAGACCTTTCTCACACGCATGATAAGTTATGCCCCTACATCTAGCATCAACATTAGGCTAGACATATTGACGACATACTAAATTAAGCCAAATAGGTAACATTTTATCATGAGCTGATTATCTTAATAAATTGTAAAATGTAGTTTTAAAGGACAGATACTTTATTATACAATAACAGGCATACATTTCTAGCACTTCGTCTCTTATATATCATGTCTTAACTACCTAAAACCTATGCCATTTACTACACTCCCCCAACATTATGCTTTTAATACATAATTTTACATAGATGGGGAGGTGCGCTATTTTCCTTACTCAACAGAATTGCTGATGTTTTCTGTGCAGAAATGGCAGTTGCTCTCCTTTGACTGTTGGTCCTTTCAGTTGTCAAATCCTATTTGTTCGAATTCTTGTTCACGGACTCAGTTCTGGCATTACGTTCTGTAATATTTATCTTCTACTTTATCTCCAAAGATCATGCAATGTGTGTTCCCACACTTTGCCTTTAACAATCATTCAAACTCATCGTACTACACCATCTTTTTCCTGGTGCAATTCACCTATAAGTCCATGATTCTATTCTTGGCGAGGTTTTCCTTCTTCATCAGCCAACACAACTTCTGCCAGTTCAAAGAAGTTGACTCCTCTTCTCGTGGCCTCATGGCTTTCCCATAATCCATGCACATACTCGTTACTCCACCACCTCCATAGTTCATCTTTTACTATTCTGATGTCGCATTCCTGTGAGATTGTGATCTCATCAATTCCCTGTGTCTACCTTATGACTATGCAAATTAAGCTCCTCGTTGTATTTGATTTTTGTTGTTCATAGTGTTGCTTTCATGTGTTTACTTTTACTTCTCTGATGTTGCATTCCATCTTGGCTGGATTTCTATATTCTTGTATGATGGCCAGACATCTCTTGCATTAAGAAGGAGATTTTGCATAAATACTATGGATACCACTTCATCATCTACATATTGTAGTGGTCTGTAATTAATTATAATTTAAATAACCTTTATTATTCTACTTTATCCAGCAAAGAAAATAAAGCTCCATCCAAGATTTTTTAGCAAAATCGTTTAAAGATCTCTGATGAGTCTTTCCCAGAACCCATCTCTCTATGGACTTTTTGGAAGATTGAATTCCCACCTGATGTCCTGATTTGCAAGATTGTCCCGTACATTGGCACTTTTTGTCATCTTGGCTCCCCTTTTGGCAGCTAGTTTAAATTTCTTTGCATTGTCACCAATAATTTACCTTGGTCTTGTATAGATTGCGATGAGTTCATTAGCATATCAATAAATTCTGCAGTTCCCATGGTATGCATAACAGCAAAATGAACTCCTCATGCCGTAGCACAGGACAAAATTTTTATGTCCAGCAAAATATGTAAACACAACGCAGCAAATCCCATAGGAAAACACAGGAAGTATGATACACCTTTTGTCTCATTATTTACAGTCTCTTTGGATTAAGATAAGTCATACCAGATATTTATACATAGGATTGCAATATGATTACATCATCTATACTCGTGTGCTTATGCATAGGTAATCAAGATTTCACTTTGTAGAATGTTCCCTATCTGAATCAGCTGCTTTATGTGATATTACACAATAATCACGATATGACACTCCTCCCTTCTAGTTGTAATTTAGGGGCTTATTTCAAATTTTTGCCTCAGAAGTGGGCCTTAAAAGAGAGGGGGACTTAATAGAGCTTTTATGGTAAATGAAACATTTGCTTTACAAAGTTGCGGCAAGTTATTTTCTAGAATGTAGGCTTAAATCAAGGTGTGGTTTTTGAAGCATTTTACTCCGTTGCTGAACCTCGAGAGCAGGACCAACTCTTTGGGGCCAGTGTTGGTCTTACCACAGGAAACAATCCAAACATTTGGAGTAACTGTCGACCTCTAATAAAAGGGATTGACCATTGATTTCAAAAGACTCTATATGGATACATTGTCATGGCTCAGAAGTCCTTGACCATAAAAAGTGGTGCTTTAACTGGTATTTTGTAAATCCTAAGACAATCAGGACAAACTTGAACCATGTCTTCTATATTTTTGTCTAAACCTGGCCACCACACATAAGAGACGGCTAGGGCTTTCATACGACTCATGCCGAGATGGCAGGCATGCAACTCTTCCAGCATTTGTTCCAAGAGCTTAGTGGACGGTAAGGTAAAGTGACCCTACGGCCCCACATCAAACATTGTGCTTCAATGGTGAATTTTAGTGCGACGAATCCAATATTTCTTGAGAACTGGAAGGTCAAATCACACACGTGGGAAAAGACTGGATCCTGACACGTTAACTTACCAATCTGGGTAGTTGTAACAGGTAGAGAATCAACTCCAGTAAAGGTAACATAATTCTCACCAAGATCAATCTCCACACAACCTCTACAACTACTAAGTACATTGTTAGCTATCACATAAGCTTCTTCACATGCTTGTGACCACCGCCACAAAGTGTCCTGGTTAAGCAAGGCATACAAAGGATGCAGATTACTTGATAAATTAGGGAGAAACTTACCATAGAAGTTGACCAGATTTTAGCTCTGAGACAGAAATAGAAAAGAACTTAGCCTGGTTACCATCCATAACCAGTTTTGCCAACATATCCTGAATGTTTGGCAAATTGTAACTATCATATTCCAGAGATTCAGATTTGTAATCACTGCAAACAAGTATTCACCCTTTCGACTTCTTAATATGGACAGCTGGTGATGCCCATTGCAACATCTGACAAAAGCATTCTGGGCCACGTCTCGTAAAATGCACATACAAGTTCCTGTGAGAACAACTTCAAACACCAAAGACGTCCTACTTCTTCATAATCTTCAACTGTCTCTTCTTGCTAACTTATGCAATACAATTTTCAAGCACAGTTTCGCAAACCCAGCATTACCTAAGCATTTCAACAATAATCTGGAGCAAATGACGTCACGTAAACCTAGTTTCCGGGCCTTCTTCCCACATGTGTTAAATTAGACTTACGTCTAGCATCAAAACAAGGCTAGAGTTTTTGACGTCATTTTAAATTAAACTGAATAACCCATATTTTACCTTAACTTGACCACCTTAATAAACTACAAAAATATGATTTAAAAGGTTATATATTTTATAACATAACAACAGGGACAGATTTCTCCTTGAAAATTTGCGACATTGCGCTAAAAACATACTAGCGCAATGTCGTAAATTTTCAAGGCGATTTTCAAGTTTTGTATCACAAAAAGATTGTTCAGGGACAGTTTTCTAGCATTGCGCCTGGTATACATCAGGTTTTTACTAACTGAGACCTATACCGTTTACTACATCCTTCTCCATCAGTCTTTCTATTCTCAAGCTACAAAAAAACATGTTGCATTCTCATTTGTCTCGTTGCCAACAAATAATGACCTTTTTTCTTAGTAACCTGCCTTGTCTTTTTTGTAGCTTTTTTCGAGCTCAGCTCTAATCCCTATTTCATCTAATGGTATATTGTCAAATTTAGCAGCTGATATCAAGATCCTTGCTAAAAAGTCTAGATTAGGTATATGTTCTTAACCTCGTCGTTGTTTGTCAAATTTTGTTCCATCAGTCATTACAAAGTCTATATCAGGTGGATGAGGAGCATTCATAGTATGCTTCTTTGTCCTACTGCGGTATCTATATTGAAGTGGTCCATATCTCCATTGGTTTATTGTTTACAGCTGTTGTTATTTTGGTAATTGTTCTTGATGTTTACGTACTGCTGCGGGATGTCAAGCATAGTCGGAATTTTCCAAAGATTTTCTCAGCACATGGTATCAATTGCTATTTTAAAGACTACCAAATGTAGAGACCGTACTTGCTGATGTTGCTGATTTTCAAAGCACGACTTATCATTTCTTACACTCAAATGGTAGCCTGTCACTTATACTCCCAAGCAGTGATTTTACTAGACCTTCACCACTATGGAACGATGTTGCCTGACTTTCATCGCCATGGAGTGATCTTACTAGACGTTCACTTTCATGTTTATGTAATCGGGCTGGAATATAAGTAACTCTTGGGGCTTTACTGTTCTTGAGCTTTGTAAGAGTAACTAGAGGCTATTCAAATGGATCCTCATAAAAATTAAACAACGTTATTTTTTGATGTGGAGTATTTAACTTCTTGAATTGCTAAACTTGTCCTTTTAGCCCGTGCGTGTTCGTATGTCGTGTCTGTCTTGAATAGGAATATTGGCTGTATTTTGAGTTTAATTACGTTTGCGCCCAATATGATGTAGCACTTTTATGTTTCTTCTACTAGTTGTCCTATGACTTTCAGACTCCTTTTGTTCTATTAGCTCATTCTCATTTCTACGACAGGTTCAAATCTTTGATCTTTTTGTTTATCAGCATGCTCCATTCTGTCTGCCATTTGGTTTCACTTTCTTATCTGCTTGACAGTCATTTGTATATAAGTCAGCGTCCACGAAGAAGAAACAGTCTATTCCTTCACGAGCTCTCTTGCATGACTGTTCTGCTAGAAAAATCCTGCCATTTATTTATAATAGTAGTGTGTTTATATATATTTGTGTGTATATACTACCCAATTTAGTTATATAGTTTATTAATTTTAAGTTGTTTCCTATATCGATTGCATAAGTCTATTTAAACAAGTCAAATTCCAGAGAAAACAATTGACAGCAAGACAAACTTTTTCCAAAAAGAGAAAATACAATCAACACCAAGAAATGTTTAATTACAGGGAAAGAAAGTCAATACTTAAAACAAATGATTTTCATTCGTCATACACTGCTCATTCGTCAACTTCACTGAGCATAACATTCAATCGTTTCGCCGATAGTTCGTCCAGATAAACGTTTGTGATAGTCTCTCGTTTTTTAAAATTGCATATTCCATACACAAGCCGACTTTCACAACGGACAATATGGCAATTGCCTAATTTCCTTTATGAGATAAATGCATAGAGACGGCGAGGAAATTTAATCTTTACTGCCAAGGCATAGTATTACCAAGAAACGAAAGCCGAACACAAGTTTCCGAGAGGAATACGCGATCTTCAAAAGCGTTTTCAGAAAGCAATCAGAGTTCATTGTTTTGGTCCGACTACAGTCTCTCACTTTTCTGAAGTGTTGTAGGCCTAAGTGAAAAGTCACATTTCTCTCGAACTGAACCTGATGCGATTTGGTGAGACGATAGAGTGGCACTGTCTTAGACGTTACTTCTAATGTGTCGCTCTTAGTCTGAATTACTTCAACAATCGTTTTCTAGTACAAACCTTGAAAATTAAGATATTGCGCTAAAAACATAATTAATATTTTTACGTACGACACTCTTCAGAGTATGAATGATCAGAAAGAAAAGTAAAGATATATGGCGACTTTTTTGATAAGAAACATGAATCAAAACTAGCCAATAATATACAAGAAAGAAAAAGTGTATTGGAGTCTGTCTACATAAAAACAAGAAAACCAGTACTCTGTAGGCTGAAAGAGTTCGTTTTTTTAAGTGGACTCTTTCAATAATGTTTTGTTTCTTTATTTTCTCTTTTGTTTTATTCCTTTCTTGGTTATTATTGGTTAGTTTCGATACATATTTCGTATGAATGTTTTTTCGTTTCTGAAGATTCATACTCTGAATTTTAGAGTGTCATACGAAAAAAGCTTTCAAGTATGTTTTAGCGCAATGTCCAAAATTTTCCTGGTGACTTCTAATCAACAGTCCAAGCTCTATACTTCATCATGTGTATACTTCATACTTCAAACCCATGACCCAACTTCTATTCTTCATCATGTGTATATTTTATACTTCTAATCCACAAACAAACTTCTCTACTTCATCAAACGTATATTTGATACTTCTAACCAACAACACAACTTCTGTACTTCATTATGTGTATATTTCATACTTCGAACCCACAAGCCAACTTCTATACTTCATCAAATGTATATTTGATCCTTCTAACGCGAGATAGCAGTTCTCTAGGAGGAACTGATGCTTGGTGTACAGTGGCTGAAAACGTGTTGCTTGATCCTGTGATCCAATCTTTTAGAAGTGGGCCTACATACAGAGCTTCACATCAGCACAGAAATTCATATACCATACTACCAAGCTTTTTTGTGTAGTAGGTACAGAGTCCTCATGAACGGACGGCAAGATCTTTCCCATTTCATTTAAGTGTATTGGAGTCTGTCTGGATTAAAACAAGAAAATCAGGACTCCGTGAGCAGAAAGGCTTTGTTCCTTTACTTGTATTCTCCCAATAATGTTTTGTTTCTTCATTTTCTCTTTGTCATTTTTTTCTTGTTTATGTTTGGCTAGTTTCGATACATGTTTCTTATAAAAAGAATTCCATATAAGTACACTGTCCTTTCTTACCGTTCGTACTCTGAAGGCGGGAAAAAAGCATTTAAGTATGCTTTTAGCGCATTGTCGCAAATTTTTACGGCGATAACCTCAATTAATTGACAAGTACGGTGAACTAAAAAAACTTCTGAAACCAGAGGTCTAAATTCATTCGGCACTTGAAAGACGACATTGGCCTTAGATTATAGTGCTAGACAAAGAAGTCATCCCTATGATCTCGTCAGACTTTGAAATTTAATTAGGGCTAGAGTAGAGGTCCGACTAACCGTACAAACCCTCTTTTGCAATGTTCACACCTAAAGGCAGTATCAGCTCTTTTTATACGACTGACTTTCCTCCGTGTATGATTTAAGGTACCCTTTTCTGACACTGCAAAGAATGTTACTGTGATTGTCAAAGAAATATACAGATAGGTAGTTTTCTAGTGACGGCAGAACATCTCATTGTTGCTTCAATGATCTCACCAAATTCTCGAGTATCTTCGTTTAGCAGATACAGTTTGTTGGCAAGTTCTAGTTGCTAATTAATTGATTGCACTACTTTGTCAATTGATGCAAGGGTAATACAATTAACTCACAGAGAAATTTCATGCGATGGCCCTAACATAGCAACGTATAATCAAAGGAGTTAAACGAAACATGCAAGTCAAAAACATTTTCTAAAACTGGTATTAAAACTGTTAACAACAGCAGGATAAAATCCTCCCCTCTCCTGCGTATGGCATCCATTAGGCCCATAATATGGACCATAACCGACGTTTATCACAATTTTGTATGATATCATAGTCGTATACTGTAACACTATACTTGCAGTCATGTAATCTTTAAGGATCCAGTCCACAACTCATCTAAGCTAGTGTTTAAAAAGAAGACCACTATGCTTAGCACATCGTAAGACAGGTTCAGTTTTAGTCCTGGAGATCCAACTCCTTTTCCAGGAACAAGCACCATCCTAGATGGTTTGCGGAGCTCTTCGGAGGGTTAATCATCCCATTACTGGATAAATAATGATGGCAACAACGAGAAAAGATCAAAACACGACTCAAAACGACCAGGATTCCAATCATAGGAGTTGCTCTAGTTAAGCATAACCATATGACAATTAGTTAAATTTCAGAAAGACAAAAATCCGACTGGCATTGTCAACTTGTAAAACAGTACATGTCAGGGTTATCAGACAAACATTTGCTTGTCAAGGAGGAAAATAGCAATTATATTTGGAAGATATTAACGGTAATGATATAAAGTGTGAGCTTTAACTGATCGAAAAATGATTTGAGACATGCCATGTATCTGCCTTCCGACCCCGAGGGCTTGTTTTGCTCCTCGCAACACACCCTAGTTCCGTTTGTCGTCAGGAAAAATCAGTGTTTCCCACAACTCAGGCATTGGCCGTTTCCTTGTTTGGAGTGGGATAGGCACAAGGCTATCAGTCAGATCATGACCACTTAATGACCTATTGCCCTGGAGGGCCAACGCCTTAGAAGAAGGGCGCTATTTAAGCCCAGGACAATTTCCATTCAGATGAAGTTGAAGCTGGAGACGACGGATGCCCAACCTGTTGTATTCCACCTGGCAGCCTCCTGGATTCTGTAGCAAAAAGAACATGTCAACCGCTTTCGGATTCTGATAAGCAAGAGTGTATTCTTTCACCTGCCTTTCATGCTAAACATGCGTCTTTCCTTTAGCCGACGATCCTTTTTTGTGGTCACGTGATCTTATATGGACTCTTAAGTATAGACTTTATGAATTTCCATTTTATTAAGTGAACTTAATTAAACAATCTTTTTGTGATACAAAACTTGAAACTTGCCTTCAAAATTTGCGACATTGCGTTAAAATCATACTCAAACCTTTTTCGTCTGACACTCTTCCGAGTATGAAACGTCAGAAAGCAAAGTATATGTATATGACAACCTATTCATACAAAACATGTAGCAAAACTAGTCAATCCTAGACAAGATAGGAAACAATGAAGAAACAAAACAAAACTCTACAGAGTACTGCTTCTCTTGTTTTAATGTAGACCGACTCCCATACACTTAGATGAAAGAACGATCTAGCTGTGCCATTTATCCAAAAATTCTCGTCCTTATACATTTTGGCGCATTCTGAATTTTCTGGTAAATATTGGCCTATGGCAATGATCTTTGTTGAGTTAATGGAATATGGCACTAGAGGTGTTGAATTCAGTTTTGACAATAGTGTATCAACAAAAGGACGCTGTGGCAATGGTAGCCCCTAGTATGAACTTAATTTGTTAAAACCAAATAAATTTTTTATTAAACTCCTTCATGGTAGCTGTGTCGTCCATTTGTTCGTTGATCTGTTACTTTTAGTGTTTGGTCAGTTGAAGATCGGTTTAGTTCATCTCCCTTACTTACTTACTTACTTAATCCTTGAACTACTTCTCACGGGGGTGGAAGAGCTGTCGGATTCCCCTTCACGAAAG
>JANTCA010041292.1:0-19570 GCA_024741275.1 Chironex yamaguchii
TTCTTACTAAGTTGGCTTGTGCTACATCCAGTACAGTGCCCTTGATGGTGTCCCAGTTTTCTTCTACCGAGCCAGTATATGGATAATAACTAGATAACAGAATAGTAGCTATTCAACATTCACTACACAAGCTAACACATCATAGTGACTGTATATATTAATATAACAGACAAAAATTGTTTAGAATTAATACTTACTACAACATGATGTAAACGTAAAGAGAGATGCAACTGGATTGTAATGGGCATCAAGCCAAAGACTGTTGTCAACCACACTAATAGGCAACAAGAAGCACATTGAAATTAAGGAAAGTATAAATACATATTAATACACTGAACCAACACAAATACAATGCAATTAACAGGTGGAAATTAAAATCATTATAAGGAAACAACCTTCAACTATCTTCTACCTTGTTATATATCCATATAACAATTTAAGCATCTTTCCATTTATGGGTATGGCAGTAGGGTTGCAACAACCTGTGACAAGTTATTTCATCTTAAAATATGATACTTACAAAATGTAAAGAAATATCCTGTTTTCATACCCTGACATATTCAAAAATTTACAACAAACCTGAACATACAAGACAAGCTAAGTTATGAAACTTTTCTTTCCCGAAGCCTTGTGCAATTTTAATGTCAGTAGCAATATCATCATCAAACTGCACAAACCATATCATAAAGAGTAAAATACCTTTCATTTTAATAAAAATGTGATGAATATGCAAAAAGGAATTGTTTTAAATTGTTGCAATTGCTTTTTTCTGTGGTAAATGCTTCCTTTGTTTTGTTTTTATACTAGTATTGATCTTAATTGTAGATATACAATCTAATACTTCACAAACATCAAAAACTCACCTCTGCTCCACTGGATTTTCTTCCCTGTCACTATCTTCAACACCCATTATGAGCTATCGGTCTTGCTTTATGAGTAATCTTGCTTCATGCTAAAAAATAGTATTCATTTGATTACATAACTAAACCAAATGTTCTAAGGCAAAATATCAATTCCACATACAGACAAGTGTCATGTGGTTAAAATTCCAAACAAAAATCATGTAAAACAAGAGGTAAACTTGTACCTTAGTTGTTCTCCAAATCTTGATCGTATTTCACAGCTAGGGATGTTCCTTAGAGTCAGTGGATTCGATTGATATATAATATACGATACTACAATCAAGATTGGGAGAACAACTAAAGTTCACCAAATAAGATAAAATTTTTGCTAAGGTGAATTGAATCTTAATTAGTATAATTTCCCCTGGGATGATTTTGACTAACCAAATTATCACTTGTTTGAATATTCAATTTTACCTCCACTGTCCCTGAACTTATCTCCTCAATGCAGTTACATTGTTTGCTTTTTAAACTGTTCATTTTAGGCTTAATTTCAGTCCATAATACTTAGCAGTTCGATGGTAGGGGAAAACAAGTCAAATTTCTCGAAAGGCTCCCAAATAAGTGAAAAAACATGATGCTTTTGCTATTCTAATATGTTATGACAAGTTGCTTTCTTTGTATACTTTTGCATGGCTACATGCTTCTTCGTGCTTCGTATGTGTCGGATCCTGTGACACATTTTCAGAGGCAAGAGAAGCAACATTTCATTTATTTTGCCCAAATATAAAAATGTCAAAGTTGTCCACGCGTATAACACTGCGATGTGCTGGATATCTTCCCATGTGTGTGCCTCTCATGTTCGTTATTTACATAATTCTTCTGCCTAACTTGAACAATATTGCTTATTGACACACATTTCTGACCAGGGTTCCTTACTTTAGTTTAGGGGCTCCATCTCAGTAACAAATTCACTTTCCTCTGCAATGACTATGATTTCTCCGCGTACATATTAATCACTAAAAGGGAAATTTTACATGCGCTGCTGAACCTGGTCCTCTGACACAGGAATATCTGAATATGTTTACTAGAGAATAATCAAAATGGTTATTATTGATAGCAGTCTCCAACTCAGTTAACTTTTAAACTCTAGTGACATTTTGAGGACACTCAAGGAAAAACTTACTTGGAGCTTGTCAGAAATAGAATACAAGTTCATCTCACCTTTATTTATAAGCAGAGGAAAGAACAACTTGATTGAAGACGTCCAATATACTATACCATAAACGCTTTCCGTCTCCAGGACACGCACAAAAACCAAACTCTAAAATGTTGTTGATTGTTCATGAGGTCACAGGGAGCTGAATATCAAAATAACAAGAAACGTCAAACCACAGTTGTGAAAAGCAGATCTCTAAACCAGAGTTCTCATCGACTTTAATCTCATCCAGTGTCTAATGACATATAAATGTGTAACCTTACCGCCTTTTTGAAGACGAGAACAATTCACAATTTCTCGTACTGCATAAGTCATTGGCAGAGCATTTTTAAAAGAAAATTTACAAAAGAGGCCCAGACTGACGAGAGAGATGCAGGAGATCGCCACTATTAATCAATATGGAGGACCAATAAAAACAGTATTACTAATTACATGACAGGATAGGGATTGGGAATTGTTTTTATTTTGGCATTAAGTACAGTGAAAGGCATGGGGCCTACAGGGGAACTTTCCCTTGTAGTTGCAATGTGAAAAAAATTCCCTGTCATTTGGTGTCTGTCTACTGGTGTATAGGCTTACATGCGGCATGTATAGATTCACTATCACAAATATAAACATTGCTATAAAAACTAGCGGGTGGGGGTGGAGGAGCGTACTGTCTGGGTGAAAAGCAACAATTGCCAGTTAATTTTCTTAATTTGAAATCATTTCCATTTAAGAGATGTTAATCTTTCTACTAATAACATGCATAAGGTGAAATATTTATGCTTATAATGCATGTTCTAAATATTTCTAGAAACTGAATAGTTTCTGTTCTTCTTTGATAAGACAAATTGTAACAACTAGGTTGTGTCCCATTACTAATCACCGTTAGCATTGTGTGCAGAAGAAAATAAGTGTATTCTCGATTTCGTTTTCATTGAAGTGAAAGTTCTTATTTGGAAGGTGTAAATTTTATGCAAACAATAACAGTCAAAACCAAAGCATCACGTTGTTTGAATTGACAAAAACTCAAATATAGTTGAAACAACTGCTATGTACACAAAAAAGCGAGCAAGCAAACATATACCTTTATCGGAAACATACATTGCAAGGCCCGCGCTACGATTTTGAAAGTGGGGAGGGGGCATATTCGAGAAGCTGCTAGGTTTACTATCACCCGAGGGGCCAAGAAAACTAGCAATTTTAAAAGTAAATGATTTGGAAATGACGGGACAATTTATTACTTTTATTGTAAGATGATTATTGAAATATTGTTTAAAACATTCATATTTACAAATCTTCGACAAATTTTCCAAAAATGCTTTTTCTGTTGGGCTTTGCATCGACAAACTCATTAGCAACATTTGTTATTGACATTTTGTCAGTCACCTCCTTGTGCGATGACAATATTGCTACAGCATTGAAGTGCTTTTGTGACATAGTAGATCGAAACCATGTTTTCAATCTACGTGCCAGCAAAAAGGATCGCTCAGGGGTTGTGCATGTAGCTGCACCAAAAAGTACTAGTTTCAATAACTTAATTACGTTGTCAATGAGCCTTAGTTCTGCTTTTGTTGCTACTGTTGTTATTTGCACTTTTATCTCTTTGAAAGTAGAAATTTGTTCATTTGCAAACATTTCGTGAAGAATTAGAAGTTCCGAGGGCAATGCTGATACATCCAGATCATCTTTGTACTTATCAACGGCATCTAATTCAGCTTGGTAGGATTCGGAGTTGATAGCCTTTACTAGCAACTGATAAATGGAGGAGAAAAATTGATAGGTTGGGTGCTTGAACCGATCTTTGATGGCCATAGTGTCGTAAACGATGATGCGGTAGTACTCAGCTGCAGTTTCTGGGTGAACTGATTCTGTATTTCGTGATGTTTCTTCGTGACCCTCGACGAACTGCAGGATAGAGTCCTTGGTTTACGACGCTATCGACTTTGCTAAAAAGTGGGAGGCCATGGCCCCTTGGGCCAAGGTAGCGTAGGCCCTGCATTGTCATTTGAAAAGTAAGATACTTTTATCTCTTTCATCTAATCCACACTGAAGTTTATCAGGATATCATGAACTCCACGGACCTCGGAAGGAACAAAAAGTGAGGAGGGGGTAGTGTTTTGCAAAGGGGCAGTTTCTTCATTATAATGACGATCATCGATGCATTATTTACGTAATCATCATATAATAATTATATTGTTGACCTGAAAAGAGTAGTGAAGCATTACCATAAACTTCTCGTTTTATCTGAAGCAAAAGGATGTTGTTAGATATTCAAGTAACCCCCGTCTACCAAGCAAATTTAACAGGGGGCAGTATTATATTGTGTTTTATGGTCATGCGCAGTTCTTCTTTCGTTAGTTGCTGTTTCTGTTAAAAAGCATGCTGATCGTAAGTAAATTTGACTGTGTGAGTCATATATCTGGGCGTATTCTTCGGTGTGATCTACCTACCCCCAGAAAGGAAGCTATAGGGAAATCAGAAAATTTCGATACCTTACTAGCTGCATCCGTTTTGAAAAGTGACAGTAAAATCAAATTGTTGCATTACTTTGGCTTGTTTTCCCATTTTGTACAATACTAAATAACACGTCGTCAGGCAATAAAAACCTTTAAGGACCGGGTCATGAATAGGTAAAAAAGTTTAAATTTTCCTACAAAAGGCACTTCTGCCCCCTGCTCTCTCAAATGAAAGCAGGAGGGAGGCGTGCCCCTGTCCCCTTTCTCTGGCGTCCCTGATAAATACCAACAAATGAAACATCGAGGCGCATGCACACTATTATTCTTACCCTTTGCCCTAACTGAAAATAATGATCATAACTTACGCTTTATTGGTCATTTAACAACAATTACTTTAATCTTTGAAATCGATCTCAAGATATGCCTTCTTTTCTGCACAAGCTAACCGTGGTTGAGAAAAGACATCCGTTGTCCGTTGTCTAATGTGCTTGGCAATACTATCCATGTAATAGAACGAGGGATTAGATGAAGGGAACAGTACCAAGCAGGGGTAAATACATAGACGTGGGAACTGGGTTCGGTCAAAAGTTGGAGGGCCCCTGAGGCAAAGCGGTAAAAAGTATCAAAGAAGACAAAACAGCTCAGATTTACTTTTAAGAAACTCTGCAATTGTACAATACTTGTCAAAGGTATGACAAACCTGAACCATGTATTAAGTATATAGTTACTTTCGTTCTTTGTTCTGTCTCTGAAGTCGATTTAAAAGTGATTTTTGAATGACATTTCTGCCTCTCTTTCATGTGCAACCATGTCAACAAACACATACCCACGCAGATATCATTTCACCGTTAAATAGTAACTCATCTTCAGGGAGAAGTAGATGGAGTTATTGCTGGTATTTTGTAGCAAATTACAAACTAGTAGAGATTCGGTTATACCACAACTTCTACAGGGATTATTTGTTGGAAAACAGCGACTCAAGAGCATTTAACACCACCAAAGAGTTCGTTATCGACATGCTATGGCGGGGAAAAGGATTGAGAAAGTGGGAACTCGTTTCACCAGAGGACTGTTTGCTGTTTTATTTGCAGTAGCGTTGTTTGCAGTAACAGTGATTGCTGCCGTTATCCATAATAATAATTCGAAGAAGTCCAAGACAACGATAACAAAGCCGTCAAATGGGAAAATCCAGCTCATTTCGGCCAGCTTTGCTCCAGTAAGCATTGCTATACCAGCCGACATTCAAATAGCAATGGATAAAATTAACACTTTTGTAAGAAGTGTGAATGGTACGGTCAAAGGACAGTTGGGAAGCTACCTTATTTCAGATACATGTACATTTGCACTACAGCAAGGAAGAAAGGGGTTCTTGGTGTGTGTGAAACTTACCTAGGTGTGTCATGTCAGTAGAGACTCAGAGAGGATGCCGTTGCATATCTCTATCCTTACCAATACAGGGTGCATTCAGTGTGAAACTCACGCGGGTGGTACGCCAACGTTCACGATAAGAGTAATTATTCACAAAGCATGACACCAAAAACAGCAAAGACCTAAAAATGCGTCCGATTTTATTATGCGAGTACACCAAGGAGTATAATTAAGGCTCAATCCATGCCACCACGTTGAGAGGAAAGCTAATTCCACGCCGGAGATCTTGGGGACCTAAGTACATGAAATTCACCGTGGTTAACAATAGAGGTGAAATTAGCCCAGGAGTCATCAACTGCCCGACATTACAGCTCTGCTCGTGGAAATGATATGTTCTTGAGATTGACTTTGTAAATGTTGGATCAGTAGTTTTCGTCGCAGCAGCAGTGCGCCGATTAATGTTTCTGAACTTTTTTCTTAACCAATATGTGGATATTATATGATAGCCCGTTCCTATTGCTAACCAAGGGTATTGTCAAAGCGGGAAATGTATTACAATTTGGAGACATTCTCATGCATTTTCAGAGACTGTTATTGAACACTTATAAAATTTTGCAACTTTGTAAATATTAACAGACTCCGTATACAGACTCCATTAATAATAGACTACACATGCATTCACAGCCTAACAAACCCTGAAGTAAACACTACTAGATCTAATTATATTTATTAAGGTTTAATGCAACTTTTTTTCGTGAAGGGCCACTTTCACTGTAACTAATATTAAATGTTCACACTAGAAGATTATACACACATGTCTTATGTTTAGACGTTGTAACATCTTGAACGACGTTACACCAACACAGTAGATATGACTTTTATATACTTGATCTACATTTGAATTAATATATATCTTGTGATGCATATTTAGATATAGTTCTGTATATGTAAGTGTATTAATGGATAGTGATACTGGTTTTGTATGTCAAAAATGTTGGGACCCTGTACTGTGCATATCAAGGTAATTAAAATGTATTATAGGAAAGGAGTCTGATGTGCATTCCATGTAAAAATTACACCATAGCTTCATTTGGCCGCTTTTTGCCTTCACATAAAAAAAATTTCCATGAATTTTCTTTCAGTTATTTCGTTGGCTAGAACCCATGGCAATGCTGACATTTTTGTCAATGACGAAATGACAAAGGTATACCACCCTTCGCTTGTACTGTATGCCAATGTTAAAAACAAAGATCTTATGCCAGTAGACCAAGGAAAAGGCATAGTTCATGCTGGATAACTCTGACATAAACTACATCGTATGCACACTGGTAAATAACTTGTACTGCAAATATAAACATTTCTATGGGCATATAGCATTTTATTGTAAACCTATGTATACGAATGCTTGCAAAAATTGAATCAGTGAAATTGGTCCTTGGTTTGTGATGCCAAGGGCTTTAGTGTTGGCTTTTAAGTCTGAGTATTGACAGTTCGAGCCCAGCTAAGTATCCATTTTGTGTAGCTATTTTGTAGGGGATCTAGACCACATTTTGAGTGAGTTCCTGGTTAATGAATCACAAGACCTTTTTTCAGCCTACATCAATTTTTGACAGTCTCATAAGGTGCAAAGATGGTCAGTACAGTGGTATAAAATGAAACACAATCTTTTTAGATTTTCCAGTAGAAATATACATAAATATACATGATTAATTTATGCTGTAGATGAATTAAACACAACTAAACACCTCACAGTGATATGTTTGTATATAAGCTGTAGATTAAGTTGAACATTAAGTCACCTAACTAAACAAGGCCAGACACTTATAAGTGTAAACATTACTTAAATCAAATCATAAACAATTTATATTTGTCAGCTTGACATGAACTGTAAATGTTGAAATAATGTTACTTATATGGCATAAACAACAAGTCACATCAACAAAATTGTTTCAGTTTCACATGAGCTGTAAATGTTTGTATTCATGTAATAAAGGCTGCCATTTAAAACAGATGTATATGCAGTGAAAGTGATGCCTATCCAGAGGGTGTGAGAAGACATACTATGATGGTATAAGCATAATTTGAAGGTTTGAAGATAAGGTCATGGGAAAAAATTAAGTGCTTCCAAGGCTGAAATGAATATGAATGAGGTACTAGATTTTGACATAGTTCTGGAGCTGATGGAATTCACCCTAAATCCCCCCGTTTTGGTAAGGTTAGATAATGTGATTGGCATATTTATGATGTATATTAGATAGTTTTCAAATTAAGATTTGTACCCATTGGATTATTCGGTCTTGATTTTACAAAATATTTGGGTATTTAGCAATGTGGCTATGGGTTAAAAGCTATGGGTTCTTAAGGCTCACCCTTATCAATTTATCCTCTAAGAGCTCATAGGTAATCAGACCCTAGAACAATGTTTGCATTTAGCATTTCTTGAAGTTTAGTGCCAACAGCAGTGACAATAGCAGCAACCTTACTGTCACGATTGCAAGAAATCTGAGGCACATCCTCAACATTAACTGCAATTGGATCTTGAGGTAAACCACTCTAGGTAGCTTCAGTTACAAAAAGTGGATACTGAATTTCTTTCTCTTTGTAGCTAAAAAGAAGTCGAGTTGCACTATCATACAGGGAAACAGTATTTTTAGTTCCAAAGACATTTGATAAAACTATGTAATCCAGATTTTGCAAACACATAATTTGCACAAAACGACTTTCAACTGGTGCAACAAAAGTACTTCCTAGTGGTTTCAATCCTGATAAAGTGGAAAATTGAAACCTCATAAGCATCATACAAGTGTCAATTATTTCAGAGGTAATTTCTTGGCCATTTTAATGGAAAAGAGGAAGTCCTTGCTTGCTGCTCACCGTTTTTTAACAATTCTGAATTATTAGTAGTTGTTTCATTTGAGTGAATTGATACAATTGTACAATCTTCAATTTCAGGTAGACTAAGATTGACATCTTCACTATGACTGTTAGTACTGTTAGTCACTGTTATCACTGCTGCTTGGAGAATGTGATACATTACTCAATATTTCACATTCAGTAACAGGTACCAAATCTTGGTGAAACATTATTCGCCCAAAACAATCAAAATGGATGTTTTTGATGATTCTCCTTTTCAGTTTTGCAACAATGTTGTGGTTTTTTCCTTGTTTCTAAAGTCAAAGTTTGATCTAAACAAAAATATACGTTTTGGTGGCAACATTTGATTTAGGAAAGTTTTATCCTTTCGAAATTGGAAGTGCAACTGCTCCTCTACTTGGCTATTTAAAGTACCATGTTGCTTTTTCACACAAGATATTAGCATTACTGATTCCACTTTTTGTTTGGTATTCCGCTCATGAAAAACATCAAACAAAGCCATTCTTACATTGATCCCACCATCAGTATGACAGCCAGCTGGTACATCCTTTGAAATGGGTGTTTTCTCGTCTAAACAAAACAGTGATACTCTTAATTTGCAAGATAGTGCTGCTTTTACATTTTTTGGAGTTTCACTTGCAACCCTCCCATTGTAGGGTGAAAATAAATTTGGAAACTGTTTGTTACCATGCACTGCTATCAAATGTGTCATGTCTATAACAAGAGTATTTGGAATGCGCTTAAAGCTCTGGAGCAAGTCTGTATAGTCCCTTGGATTTCCTGCTTTTGGCCACAGAAAACAGAAAAATAACATTGACAATTGATTTCTATGACCCCAATTTACCCACACAAGTTAACAGCGAAAAAGGTTTAGGTCCACTAAAACACCATAAACTATACCATGTGGGCAAGATGCTGTTAACCAACCTCTTAAACATCCACTAAACATGTTAAAAAACTTAATAAACTTTACATCATCCTTTAAAATTATTGCTTTTATTCTATTCAAAACATCTAGGGTTAGGGTTACAATGAAAATGAATACTTCTTCCTCTGCATGTTTTTTTGTCTTCAGAACATGGGTGGTAAAATGTTTCAGATTGTATTCTACACTACTCACAATCGAAATAGCTTTTGCATCCTGTGCTGCACTATCTGTGCAGGTTTGCACCTATGACTTTGTCCTGTTCTGTTGGTTGTTTTTATATAAATCTGATTTTTGCTTTCCAATTTTAATCATGCTATCATCTTCACGTTCATCAATGGAATGGTCAGTTAGCATTGACAGATAATTCATAATCCTATCTATACTGATGACACGCAAGAAGTCATTGTATTTTGATATATCTCGTAGGTACTATTTACTCCAGTATTAGTGATGTTTGCTAAAAAAAAAGAATGCAACATCAGTAAAGGCAACAAGGCATAAACAGATGATCACAGATATGCCACATACATGACTGCAGGTTTGCAATGGGAAATGGTAACCACTGGCACCACTGCAATCAGCATGCTGAACACCCAGGAAAAAGTAGTCTTTTCCAGGAAAATACCCAAAGACGAAAAATACCGCTTTTATTATGCCATTTACATTTACCCAAATGTTTTGAGGATCGGCAAATATCTGGACGCAGAGGAAAAGATACTTTTATATACAAAAATAGTTTTTAAACAGTATTTGACCACATAATACCTAAACTCCATATAACATAGGAAAAATGGATGAAAATTTTGAAAATATTTTGAAAATGGATGAGCCATTATGTAAGGGGCCTGTCTGAAGGACTGGTGGGGCATGAAAGAGGGTGTTGTATTAGTGAAGTCCGAAATTTGAGGTCATGGAGGTGAGAAAGTGTACCACCACTGGAATCAGCATTTTGAAAAATACCTGATTGTGGCTCTAATTCTTTCAGTGTTGAATGTTTTATGTAATTTGGGATTTTAGTATAATAGCACACAACGTCATTTATATTTCTTCTTTCTTTATAAATCTTATGGTTTGTAATACCCCCGTTTTTATAGTTAACACTCATCAAATCGGAAATTGCTGTTGAGTCGAGTAAATTAGGTGTGAAGTGCTAACACGTGAAGTTAATCTCGTAGTGGTGACAGACTTATTGTTTCCGTCATCAATGAGTGGTGTGTATTTATGTAAGGTCGTATTTCTGTAAGGTGGGTATTTGTGGAAGAGTGCTGTGATCACTATTGGTTTCTTCTGCTATAGGTGAGTCATAGTCATCTATTTCAGGGGATACTTGGAATGGTTCTGTACTTGGGAAGAAATGTCTTCGATTTCACCGTATTTGACTTCCAGGATCAGTTCCGATAAGGTATGATCTTGGTCTTTTGTTTGTGAGATAACTGGCTTTGTTGGTCCATCCCTTCGTATCATTGACCTTTACAATGTCATTCGGTGATCGAGTTTGTAGCTGTCGTGGGTACTTTGTGATTTCCTTCTTCGAACAGGGCAAGTTTGTCGAAAGTTGCAACCAAATAGAAATGATGCAGGTGATTGTTTGTCTGTTCCTGAAATAATTCGTAGGTATAGAAGAGCTAAGTGAATGTCAAAATCTGTCTGTCCTGTAGTAATTGGAACCAATATCATGGCAAGAATATCCAAGTGGAAGGTAGTCCGTTCAGCAACAGATGCTACAGAGATTTTGTGTTGATCACAACCATGCAAAAGGAAAATTAAAGCTAGTGAAAGGCACAAGTAGCAGCAGTATTTGGGTGCCCCTCTGTCAAGCATGGAAGTCCAGGTAACAGGAGCACACTTTGGGTCCACAGTCACAGAACCCCTTGTCATCCCCTTACCAGGTAGCATACAAGTCTTGACATCATTGGTTCACACATTGGGGAACAGGTTCAAACTTACAGTAGTGAATCCTACAAGGAGGTGGATCGAGTTAAAGAAAGGGACACTCATTGCTACAATACAGCCCACTCAGATGGTATCTAAGGACCAGTCAAAGTTGACTGCATGGGCCCAGGGGGTTCTAGGGTCATACTCTCAGGAGGAAAGCAATAGCCAGGTGGCATTGACTTCTACAGCACCTGCAAAATACTTGCCAGAAGGGATCTCCCTGTACTCCTTCCCAGGTTCAGCTAAAGACAAGAAAAAGGCCATCAACATGTTTGCCAGGTACAAAGATGTCTTTTCAAACAAGGAAGAGGACCTGGGATGCACCAGGATTGTAAAACATAAGATCTACACAGAGGATGATATTCCAGTCCAGCAGTGTCACAGGAGAATCCCTCCCAATCATGTTGAGGAAGTTAAAGAACACCCTGTTGCAAAAGGCAGTAATACGTCCAAGTCAGAGTGACTATGTGTCACCAATTGTGCTGGTCTGCAAGGAGAGTAGAGCACTTTGTCTTTGTGTTAATTGCCATCATTTAAATGCAAAAACACAAAAAAGATGCATACCCACTTCCTACGATAGATGAATCACTGGATGCACCTGTCACTTCTCAACAATCGACTTAGCATCTGCCTACAATCAAGTTGAAGTACATGAGGATGATCAAGACATCCTTTACCACACCAATGGGTCTGCTTGAGTATAACCATGTGCTAATTGGACTTTATAGTGCCCCTGCTACATTTCAGCAGCTCATGCAAACACTTTTTCGGGAGGACCTTCTGCAAACACTTCTGGTCTACCTGGATGATGTAATCATTTACAGCAGTACCATTGAAGACGACCTCCAGAGACTTGACCTTGTCTTTAGCAAGCTGCAACAACATGGCCTCAAGATCGAACTGGTTTTTCAAGGACAAAGTTATGTATTTTGGCCATATTGTCGCAGGCAATGGCATATCAGCTGATCCAGCCAAGACAGAAGCTGTGAGAAAATGGCCCACCCCTAAGACACTGAAGGAGCTCAGATCATTCCTTGTCTTTGCATCTTTCTACAGACGATTTGCCATGGATTTTCCCAAACAGCTGCACCCCTTTACCAGCTGTCAGCCGTAATCTCAGGGTAAAAAAGGAGCAAGGAAAAATTGCTGGTTTGTGGGACGACAACTGCTAGTAAGCCTTCAATGAGTTATGACAAGCATTAACAGCAGCACCCATTCCTGGTTACCTTGACTACACCAAGCTATTTATTGTTGAAACTGATGCTTCTGACAAGGGACTTCGAGCAGTACTATTCCAAAAACAAGGAGGCAAAACCAGGGTAAATGTTTATGCAAGCCGTGACTTATGTGGAGCAGAAAGGAATGTGAAAAATTATTCGCCCATAAAGTTGAAGCTCCTGGCATTAAACTTGGCAGTTACTGAAAAGTTTCGGGAATACCTGCTTTGTTCGCAGTTTGTGGTCTACACAGATAACAACCCTCTGACCTACTTTCGAACTAAGAATAAGCCGAAGGCTATCAAGCAAAGACAAGCGGCTGAGTTGGCCAGCTTCAATTTTTGAATTGAATATTGTTGTGGCAAGCACAACACAAATGCTGATGCTCTACATCGATGCCAAGGCAGTGACCTGACAGTTGGTAAGATTTTGAGGGACAAGCTGAGGAAAGGGACAGTTTGCCACCAGAGGAATGTGTTACCTCTATATTAGCAATGGCTGCAAGGACCACCAAGGTATCTACAGAGGTCCATGTGAAGCTCCTGGATGATGTCATTAGAGTTGCTGAACTTGGAATTGTTTAAGCAGCTGGGCAAGACGTTTCACATACAGTCAACTTGCCATCCTTGCAAAAGGACCAACTTGCCGGTTTCCAAAAGGTAAAGTATTGGCAAGAGTGAAGCATTACCTGATGTTAGGACGAGCCCCAACCTTGAAAGAAAAGAAGCAGAAAAGCACAGAAGTCTGGATTATCAGACATCTAGATATGCTGCAAGACAAGAATGTTATACTATGCAAGAAGGAAATCTCACGACCACGTGGTCCAATACAAATAAGTAATATAGAAGACTTTGTTCTACTGGATTTCAATTCGGCATCAGTAGCAGCAAGAAAAAGTTCAAACTCCTGTTTCCAAATATGCCAGGCTTGTGCCAGATTTGCAGAGTCAAAATTCAGAGGCTTTGGAGGCAAGAGCTTATACATTATAAAAAGACAAAATAATGCAGTAGGTTAAGTCTAGACTTATCTGTGGTCCTCACAGAGAGAATTGAATCCCATCTGACACCATGTTACGTTTGTTGCAAGGAGACATACTATCACAAGTCAGGAACCAATATTTACCCATAATCTATTGAGAGATTTACAGACTCTCTTCTAGTGGCCTTAGTTGGGCTGTAACAGTCGGAAAGAAGCAATTTTGAAATGGAGTGCTGTAGTCTAATCACCTGTTTCAAAATAAAATGTAACATCCAATCATGCGTAAGGATTGTGATCATGAGTCAGTGACATTCTAAGCCCTGGTGGAGCCCTGGTGGTCCATAAAATATGACAAATTGACGATTACAGACAAATCAACTCTCACCATTTTGATAAAAGTTTGGGTGGGAGCCCTCGGAGAATTTAAAGTTCTAGAATCAGCAAATGAGAGCCTTCTTCTACCAGTGCTCAGTTTCGTCATTGTAACTCACTTAGGTAGCAATGTGACCAATTGCTCAGCTCAATTTTCGATTGTGTTTGGATTGTCTTCACAAGAGAGAATAAATGAATAAATAAATAAATTAATATGCCAAATATACATTTCACTGTATTACTGGCTACTTCAAACCCATTTATTTAACCTCATTTATTTCATTTTTTCTTTGAAAGGTCACCCTCAAGCCTAGACACTTAATAAGGTATTAAGTCTTTTTAATAACCCGCATATCATTTCACAAATTCTCTTTGAATAATGACGATATTTGGGTAGATAAAATACTATAGAAATGATAGATTTCCAGGTCAGAAACCATTTAACTCCATAATGAAGTGATAATTGCTGCCAAAGACACTAGTATTTTTTAAGCTTGAATTTGGTTGCTTTGTGAACTTAGACCTGTCACAACAGAACTGCAAGAAACGTCCGCTCCCACTTTTTGTTACAATCCCCAACCCTCCCATTTTATCAAAACCCTCTTCATTATTTTCAGGGGTTGTAGAAGTCTTTCTAGTGGGTCGTATATAGTATTCCTATGCAAACCGTTAAGTAAGAACAATCCAAAGAATGGAAGTCAGTCCCTCGAAATGCCGTCTCACTTGGAGTCAATTATAACGAGGATAGTTATTTAACAAAAATCAAGTTTTTTTATTTGATGCAAAACGTCTGTCCAGTTAAGATCGTCAAGAAACGTATTAGATGTAGCGCGTAAAAAGCAAAGCTTTATCCGAGGAAACCGATTCGAAACATTATTTGTAAACTTTAAATAATCGTTACATCTGAAAAATTAATATTTACTATTCCCCACGGCAATTATTTCAACTGCTCAAATCGTCATCTTTCACTCCCCTCCCCCGATAATTTTGATATGCCCAACAACTGGCTACTGGGCTATGAATTTTTCTAAATGTGGACAATACTGGTCAAACGTCCTTATCCAGCTCCCATAAAAAGCTACCTTTTTGCCACCATTCAAGATGACAGCCATAAGACACTTCCTCGGTTGTCGCTAAGCAAATTGCAAGGAGTTGGATATGTAGTGCCTTCGGCACGTATATATATCATTGCTGGCACCAATAGTTTGCTAATAATTGTCAGTAAAATTAACTCTCGCTAAGAAATGCACGCAAACTACAGAACAGAAACTTGGTTTTCCCAAATAATGGTAGGGGAAGGGGGCCAACTGACCCCGCTATGTAGGGCCATGCTTAAATACTCATTCGTTCTATTTACGACGGCTTATTTGAAGTAGTACAAAAATGTGCAAACAGGATAAACACACAACAGAAACTGCTCGCCGCACACTTGGCTGCCTACTTTTGGAGCTTCACTGATACAGTCACGTAAGATGCTAAATGTTTTCTCAATAAGAAAAACATTGAAGCGGCTGTGTCCTCTCCAGGTGTGGTCATTTAATTAGCCCGCGTTGCTACAAACGAGTCCCACTTTAAAAATTTCGACGACTTACAGTCGCTCAGTTTGATATAAATTTGTTGTAACAATGGCCAAAAGAACAGGTGGTATGCGTTGTACCCCCTCCCTTCCACTTCAAGTAATACCTCGGGCACTTTAGTTATGCACGGACTAACCTCTGTCTTCTTCACATTCCATGCATACTGCTTTAAGGTTGAAAAAAATGAAATGGCGAGTAATTTTTATGCCGCCATGGCCAATTGCAAAACTTCAACGTCTAAAGACCCCTGCCATTGCAAAAACGAAACTCCTCTAAATACGACTTCTATCCCGTGTGTTGTTGCACTGGTCTCAAGTGCCTCAGACTATCGACAATAAAGCAAAATTTCTCTCAACTTATCCTCTCATTTGACCATTGGTTAATACTTCAACGCCAATAAGTTTTTCTACATCTACGCTCTTGCAATAATGTATTACAGGAAAGTCATGCTAGCAATCTATCCCACCTATATTGTCAAAGCAATAGGATCATCGGGCAAGCTTTATCACAATCTTTAGATACCAAACCAATACCGAAATTACATTGGAAGCTGGTAAATCTATTCCAGCGACGGAGTAGATAACATAAATTCTAATATGATGAAGAATCTACATAACAGGATAAAAACTTTGTAAGGAAAACTAACAGCCTCTGAAACGTTTCTGCTACATTGGAGTAATATTTGACAACCCAAATCACTCTTTAGATTGGTCACAAAATATTTTGTTCCTTAAACGATAAGCCTGTTGCCAAGTTGAAACTTTGAACCTTGCTGGAACATGTCCCTAGTATAACCATATGTAATATGTATGTGTTTTGAATTTCTTCTCGTTTCTTTCATGCAGTATGGGAAAGATAAAATCGAAAGGGTTATCATTATCAAGTTGGGGAATCAGGCAACTCTGGGCCATCTAGGGTCAATCAAAACGATGGAAGATCAGAAAGAATTGCGAATGGCTCAACCCATTGTATATACCTCGGAACCTTTCAACGTAACAAAATTGCTATTCCTTGAACCTTAATCGAAAAAAACGAAGTTACAGGAGGTATAGGCTGTGAACCCAACGAAAGCAATTACAACTTTTATTTACGCATTCGGAGTACTGAAAAGTAGAAGACTGAAATTTCTTAGATAAATAAGACAGACACATACAAAATACAGTTTCCAACACACCGCTCCTCCTACTAACTTGAGCATAAAGATTTAAAAAGACCTACCTTGAAGTTAACATAACAAGTACTCTGGCCAGAAAAACAATACTAGATCGATTCCAAGCTTTCATCACAATAACCGCCCAAAATTAAAACCATGCTAATGTAGTTAGAAATGAATCAAACATAACCTGTGATACTTTCAGTCATTGTATTCCAATAAGTCTACAAATATTAAAGAACTACTGACATATCGAGTCAGACATTCATATTTCAAACAAAGGAAGTTTAGAAGTCTGTACTATACTTTTGCAAGTCGCTCTATCACCACTCTCACGAATCTTCAATAGTACAAAGCAAATGTCAACATAAAACATTCATCTGTGTGATCAGGATCACATTACCCTAGCTACAGCAATATTACAGCATTGCTTTAAATTTAAACACGAAACATGGTAAGGAACACCCCCGACCTGGAAAAAAGTGGACATGAAGACATACCAAGCTTCAATTAATAACGACTTCGCAAAGGAAGGACAGTTCAGAAACACAAATAAGCGAAAATGGTGAGAAACGAAATGTTACGTCCAAATTAGAAAGTGAGTCAAAGTAATAAAAAATAAAAGAAAAACTGAGTAAAGAAATCAATATTTAACAGTCTCTTAGGACTTGACTTTCCTTTCTATGGCAATAACACAAGAGCTGACCAGTGAAAGACAAAGAACATCATTGCGACGTTTCTTCCGAAGCATAAACCAGCAGTTTCTAAGACACAAAGACAATGCGACCAGAAGACTGAAGCACGAAGTTCGCACCAAATATGTGTGGTCAAGGAAACCCGATTTAATTGTTACATGTCCTGCGAATAAAAATGCTTCAAAGCATCCCTATTACATGTGTTGCAAGTTGAGAGCAGCAAAATGCATAACTGTGTAACTACTTTAGTGCCGAAAAAGGTCTTCTTCTCTTTCGCTCTCAATCAGCAGCAAATGATTGAAGAAACAAGGAAAATGAAGATATAAAGTGATCAATATAAACGAAAGAACATTAAGTATGCGCTATATAAGATGCACTTTTACTTGTTAGGAGAATTATCCAACATAAATAATCAATTTTTTGCCCTTGTTTAATCATTACCTTAAGACGAGACAGTAAATCGTAGTTCCAACCTAACTAGGAAAATGACCAGTAACTCAATAAACAAATGAGAGCCATATTTACAAAAGTACTAGCAGAAAGAGTACGTTTGCATAATGAACTATGAAGACCAATCACGAAAACTGAGACGTAATTATCTACATCAAGTATGTAAATAAGTCAAAGGAAAAAAAACAAAGAAATAAAGTTATGAAAAATTATGACATGTAGTGCAACAATAAGTACTTCTACACAATGGTATCAGAGCCCAGCGGTAAAAAGCGAATGTCCTGTAATGTTCTCCAATATTGTGACCCTACGAAACTTTTACCCAAGGACTGAACAGCAAATACCATAAACGCGTGAACGCCACTGAAACTTGGATAACCAAGCCCATATTCTTTGCATTCTTGAAGTGACTATTTCCCTTGTTACGACGAACGACAAAAAACTAAGAAGCTGGTCCCTCTGCTTCTTCTGGTGAGCTTACACCAGGATCTCCAGCAAACTGTTTCACCACGCTCAAAGGCACTGGGATGGACCCTGCATAACGTTGATTCTACATAAAACGAGATTAGAGTGTGAAAAAACAGCTCATCGACAAGACAATGACAATGATATCCACGATATGAACATTTTTCGTGCACACTTAGAACCTGTCTAAGCTTTCACGTCTCATAAAACGGCATAAAAACACTGGTGTTAACCGAGAGAATAGGATGTCAACGCCATCATCACAAAGACAACGTAAACAAACAATAAAAATCGCTACTAGTCTCTCGAGAATAGAATCCGTGAAATTAAGTCGGCACTCCAAGGTACAATGCACAATACTACTAAATGTTTCATGCATGGTTAAAAGGACGTTAAAAATATAAACCCTTTAAATCTTTGACACAAAATAATAAAATATAAGATACTAGCCGTAAAAAAGAATTAGAATGCCGACAATAATAATGGCGTCAACAGACAAAGCAAGCGGCATCGTCCAGGTTGACTTTGAAAGCTACCAATATCGACACAAAATGCAATTTTCCAGCTTTCAAACAATGTACTCACAATTTCAATTTTACAAAATGCTTTCTAGTTAATATGCTGGCCACGGTAAAATGCGCCATCTTTTAACAAGCCTTTAAGCAAGATCAATTCAATAAAACCGTTTCTGTTTCCATTAACGTCCATGAACATAAGAAAGAACACTTCCCGTAAAACTAGTGTACCAAAGTTCAAATGATAATGTTGAGAAATGCTAAAACTGCATGCAATATAAGTCACGATTTTTTTTATTCCTTATTCTCTACTGACTTACGATGGGAGACATTTCAATAATGCCAAAATGTGTGGCCTTCAACACAGAGGACAATTTTCTTTGTACTGTGTGGGTTTCGTAATCAATTCATCATCATCCCGGAACCGAGGTCGGTCGTAGGGGTGCCACAGTAGCTGCTCTCTGGGTGGTTTGTCTCCACATGTCTCTGCCCTGTGCAATTGGCAGTAGTTGGTTCAGGTCCGAGCCAGACCACACAAGAA
>JANTCA010041303.1:8439-41229 GCA_024741275.1 Chironex yamaguchii
TTATACTGAAACAGGTGCCCAGAACAGTCCTAGCGTTTCTAAAATTCTAACCCCACTTTAGTAAGCAAACTCAACGAATATTTCTTACTACAATAGGGGATTAGGTTCTTTTATCAGTTTAATAATTGTAATATGCAATTGTTCAGTTCTTCTCCCGTTTTACCCCACCATAGTAAGCAAATTCAGTGATTACTTTTTACAACAATGGGGGATTAAGTTCGAACGACGTTCCTTTTGTAGTACAAAAGTGCCCAAAACCGTCCCAGCATTTCTAAAGTTCTAACCCCACTTTAGTAAGGAATTTCAACGATTACTTCTTACTACAGTGAGAATTAGCTTTCTTTTGCAATCGACATCTGGCATTTAACGAGGATACTGTTTTCCTGACTATGAAATGCCTTATTTTCATGGAAGTGTTTTATCTTTTGTGTTAAGGGACATTAGTAGAGCGTCGCTGCTCTTTAGTGTCCCTATTTCAGCACAGTGATTCCAATCAATTTCAAATGTCTAATTCTTAGAAAAATCTATTATAAATTGCTCTCTTCTATTATTTCGAAGCATTCAAGCCTGACTCTTATCTAAGTAAAGAGAAGAACCTGTCCTTCATCAACATATTCCATTTTTTCGGGTTTGACATCTAGTTGACCTCTGACTGTCAGGAATAGTATTCTCGCGATAGGATAAGTTACACAAATGCATTTGCAAAGAGTGGTAAGTACAACTAATATATGCCACGTCTCCAATATACGCGTTATAAATACAACTTGTATACTTTCTTGCCAAAAAGGAAGCCCATTAAGCCAAAGAGGGATTCCATCTTATCTGGCCATCTACCATCGATCCTAAGATATTATTTCCAAAGTAATAGTATCTAAAATTGCTCATATTATAGATACGTAGTTCGTTTTTGATGAAATTTAAAACAAAATTCACTGAAATTTGATTTTGTCATATATATATTTAATCACATGTGAGCGGGATTGAAATTGGATTCACCTTAAAGTGTGTAAAGTATGTCTTAAATGAAATGGTGTCAAGGTTTCTGAGTTGGGCTGGCTTAGAATTTTATCTTAAGCCAAAAATATTCTTAGTCTTATTAATTGGTTTGAGACAGAGCAAGTATTATTACTTCATTTTTTCAAATAGTTTTCTAGTTACTATACATTTAGCTAAAACGTGATCTTTAGATAACTCGGGGAACATGCATTCGCCAGAATACAGTAACAGAAAACATAGCAGGATTTTTAATACAAGGTAGGATCGAAAATTGACCAATAAGAAAGCAACGAACCAAGCACTGGGTGAGAAAAGACAAAGAGAGAAGGCACAAAGGAATATGGGAAAAAGAAGAAGCTATTTTAAGGAGCGCCGAACTTTAGAAAGGGTGCCAAAATCTAAAAAGGATTTCGATCGTGCTATACAATCCTGCTATCATTTGGCACAATGTACCAGATTAACGTTTCTTAGGGTGTCATTTTCAAGACTTAAAAGAACGTTTTCATTAAGAATAGGCAGCTGATCATGAGTTGAAAGAATGCATCCCTAATCAAGCTAATTTAGACAAATTTGCGTTAATGGCTGAGGTAGTCAGTCATAACAAAACTGCTATTCTTAAGGCGAGCTTTTCACAACAGGAAAATACTTGTGAAACGACGTTTTTGACAGCGCGTTCAAAGCATGAGACATTCCATGTTGCAATGGATAATGAGTCTAGTAGAATCGGGGAGCATAAGAAGAACCGGCCCTTGCTAGAAGCCTTTTCATTCTTTGCTTCAAGTCACTTTCCTCACTTCCTACATCTCGTGATCCTCAAAGGGCCCTGTGCTCAAGCAATTTCATAGATAAGGATTGTGCACAAATCAGAGCGGCGAGAGTCAGAGGTGCTGGTAGAGTTGCCGTTGAAACAGTGGGTGAGAAACACAGAATAGTGGCACCTCCCTCATAGTTGCACTTGTTATCATCTGTCACCTAGTTTTCAAGTTGACAGACCTATACTCAACGCTCAGGTGTATTCTATTGTTGTCACTGTTCCTGTTAACTCCACTACCACAGAAAGGTCGTTTGCAGTATCGACGAGGACCAAAACACGTATAAAATCAAGCATGATGCAAAAAAGATTAGAATACCGGCTCGTAATGACCATCAAAAATAATTTACTGTCCCTTGATGTAGAATATTATTTAATTGTTTGCAAAACATCAAATGAACCTTCAAAGGCTCTTATATAACATTTTTGTTAAAGTCTATTATGTGTTGGTGTCAGTGCAATTCTATCGCAGAAATCTGTTTGCTCAGACGAGACACAAGTCATTGCTTATGCTAGCCGAGCATTGAGTGAAGTGGAGAAGCACTACTCTCAAACTGAAAAAGAGGCTCTTGCTATTGTGTGGTCAGTGGAACACTTCCATCTTTACTTATATGGCTCTCAATTCACGTTGATAACTGATCGCAAGCCTATAGAGGTTATCTATGGCAAAAGGACCTCCAAATCGTCTGCTCGTATCGAACGATGAGGGTAGCCACAAATTCCGAAAAGAAACTTACTATCATGCATAACGTATCACATATTAAGAAGTTCGTTGGAGTTGTAGTACTCTGATGTGTTGGTAACAGATACTGACGATGATGATGTTTATGTAGAAAGTCGAGATGACAGTCATTTAGATGGACCAGGAATGGCAGAAGGCCATCAGCGTGCAACACGAGTGCGACAGCAGCCACAAAGATACGGTAGTCCAATACCATCTGAGCTGGTGATATGAAAGCTGTACTAAAGTTGATAATGGACAACAATTTGCTACTTATTATCTATTCTTCTAGTATAATACATCATATATATATATAAAGGGAGTAATGTAATGTTGTTAAGATCAATATCAATTCCAAGACTTGACCTCTTTGAACTTTGTGAATGTCGTACTTGTTATTTTAAAAAAGGAACTCGTACCTGAAATAAGAAGAGTCAGTGCAATATTGTTATGCCAGAGAGTATTGAAAACTACGAACATAGTCTTGTTTGATTTCAAGTCTTAGTTCTATTTCCTACGGAACATTACACCATTTATAAGAAACTTGGATCAAAACTAGCCAATCATAAGCAAGAAAAGAAAAAATGAAGAAACAAAACATTATTGAAAGAGTCCAAGTGAAAAAACGAAATCTTTCTGCCTACATAATACTTGTTTTCTTGTTTTAATGTAGACAGACTACAATACACTTAGATGAAAGGACGCTCTAGTAGTGCCAATTATTAGAAAATTCTCATCCTTATACATTCAGGTGCATTTTGAATTTTCTAGTAAATGTTGGCCCATGTTGTTTGATCCTGTCACCCAATCTTTGAGAAGTGCGACCTACATACCGAGCTTCACATCGGCGCAGAAATTCATATGCTACTAAGCTCTTTTATGTGGTAGATAAACAATCCTTGTTAATGGATGGCAAGATCTTCCTAGTCGTGAAAACAATTCTTGGATTGACAGCAGAGAAGTACTTAACTACAGCTATTTTAATCTGTGTTTCTATGCGGATAGAAATATTGCCTAGCCAAGGAAGTTTTAAGTATACAGGACATACGTATATTCCATTGACTATAAACAACGATCAACATGCTGTACCATGCCTCAAGGAGAGAGCAGAATCGTTAATAAACAAGAGTTTATTAATTCCTGAAGGTGAAGACGAGCTGCATTCCTTCCTTCGGCAATATCCAGCTAATGCAAAAATTAGTCAGTTTTTAATGTTGAAAATTAGGAAAATTGCAGCTGGATATTAAGCTTTTATTCCCCCAAAAAGCTTATCAACAGAAACATAAGATTAAAATATTATTTGAATCATAAATGAATGATTGAATACACTAAGATATTTTTGACGTTTCGGAGATACATTTCAAGCATGCGTGTTACCCATTTGAATAGGCACAAAACCAGTAAAGACGTTGAAAATGTGCTGTCATTCCTAGTACGCATATGTCGATATGCTTAAAGCTCCTGAAGTACAGTTTGCCGTTTTTAAAACAAGTACCAAAAATTACACTAACCACTAGCAAATGCTGCCTCGGTCTATATGTGTTGGTTGAGTAAATAAAATAAGGGATCTTGGACTGTGGACAGTATGAAATAGACGCATTGTCATTGTAAAAAATTCACAAAACTGTGCCATAAAACTAATGTATAACCAGGAAAATATGCAATCTGTACCTTTAAAGCCCTTTGAGGAAACGAACAATTTATCAGTGAATTTGCGACCTACAAGGCTTTAGTCATGCAAAAGTTTCAGTTTGAATTGACATGATTTCTGTTGTATGATTGAAACCGTGCAGGTCGAAAGTTTCTGGGTGAATCGTCATTGTTTCATACACGTACACAGATCTTATCAAGGCGTTGTGCAGAAGTTTTAAGACTTCATATTATCATTTTAAATTTTGTTAGAAATAGAAAAATACTCTTTAAGTTCTCGATTCCTAAACATTTCCCGGAAAATTCGCTCTTTTGGGAGACAGTCTTGGCACTAAACGGACTGGAAATAGATCGAAAGACACGCTTTTGGTCATGCGTTCTGGTTCATGCTTACGACTTTACAGTTATGCATTTTTAGTGGAACCTCTGTTTGCGCTGCTCGACCATGGTATCGTAAAGGATCATGTTCATAAACCTACTCTCTAATTCATCCACCTCTACGCAGAATCCTGTCGCTAACCCCTGAAGCATTGTAATTTGACCATTCTCTTATAAAGAAAGATTGCTAGTGTTTCAAAGTAAAATAGGCAACAGAGAGAGTAAATAACATCAAAGAGCTAAACGTAGCTTCACCCCATGAAAGGAGCATACGTCGTGAGCGATTGAAATTAATGGGAACCCATTTTCATACGATGATCCTTTTCCAGTAAATTTCTGAACTCTAAATGGAAGTCAACTACTCTTTATAATGAACATGCTACTTTTCATAATCGCGTGCATGCGTAGGTTTGTAATCCATTTTGCGCTATCATGATGACCGCACGTCCATAGCACCATAATCAGAAAATCTATATCTTATGTTTAAATACATAGTCTGTATCGGACCTTGCAAGGAAACATCACGACTATTTAAAAATTCCTTGGGAAGGATAAATGTCAGAGAAAGTCTATCTCGATAGTCTTACAGTCTTAAAACGTTATCAGTTTATCACTTACAGAAATGGACGATTGAGCATTAGTACAATCTTTATCCAACTTAGATCTAGGCAAAAAAAATGCAAATCTGGATTTACCATAGTGTTTATCAATGCTTTTACTGTCCGCTTATATGATCGTTTGTAATGCGCTAAAGCTGTCTGTCGGTGACGTGAAATGGAATATTTAAAGGATAGTCTGAAATTAACGTCACATAACCATAGAATTACGATCGTACAGAGACGATTTGGACAAGCCAATTAATAAACTGAAGTGGAAAACTGGTGAGACTGAAACTAAATACAAGCCTTCCATCTGTCATTGATTGACTCGTCTAAGTCACGTCTAAATGAAGACTTACCAGTACAAAGACATGGAAATGTAAGCTTTACTCTTAGAAGGTAAAGCGCACCGCCAACAAAGCAACCCTGGTATGCGTGGAGCAAAATATGATTTCTACAGGTTGAGAGGTTGAGGACCTAAGAAGCTCAATAGTGCACTTGATGGAGGAACTAAATTGAATTCTAAAGATGAATTGTACCTGACCTCTTATTTCTTTCTGTCTTTATAACTGCTTTTCTCGATGTAAATATTTACAGTATGACATAAAAACGATAAAATCCGACACTATCACTTCGATTAGCAGACTAGGTAGCCAAACACAAAAACCGTGTTATGATCTGTAGCTACGACGTGCCTCTTCCTATAGAATACCTATAGCTAGCTTTAAAAGTTTAAGTATCCCTTGTTCTCTTGAGCCCTAAAATTTTTCGGAAACAGTTTTTAGTTAAATTCTAGATTATATTCTAAATAGATGTCTTTCCTTAAGATGCATGTGTCTCATTCGCACTAAGATAGCAGAGCCTTCTAGTGGTTTCCTTCAATATGTAGCATAATTTAATCTGGATCTTGGCTTCCCAAATCATATTTTGAATCGACAGTAATGTATATTGCTACAGAATCGTTTCTTATCCATGAATTCTACCTTGTAGGAGCTAAAGGTTAATAAAACATGTTATCCAAAATTCATAAAAATCCTAAAAACATTTTAGATTGGGCAGAATTTCCTATGAAAAATCACGACGCACAAAAACTCTCAAATAATACATTTGTACTTAGCTGTACCTGCTCTGGTTTACTGTCAAAGTTAGCTGCTACTGTCACTTCAAAGGGTAAAAGATGCTTCAGCATATGGACGTTGATGCAGCTGAAGAGAATTTTAGAAAAAGGAAAGATAAGTTTTAACATTGCAGTAGGATAAGTTTTGCAACTACAATGGAGCGTCTTTGATGAGAGGGAGGCACAAAAGAGTGAAATTTCTGTTTCCAAAAGAGAATCTACAATGCCTTTACATTCAGCTATAAAATCTGCAGCCACTTGATAGCCACTTTATCTGCAGCCACTTGCTACTCCAAGTGTGGTTTCACTATGATGTATATTTCAAATGACAGAAAAGCTATTTAGGACATAATCTGTCAAGAAAATAAGGAGCCAAAGAGACATTTTGATCATCAAAATGTTAAAAATGTGATAAAATTCTATTCTGATGCAGACTCAAAGACACAGGATACTCCAAAGCAAAAGTGGGTGCATTTTGTACTTGAGACAGATAGTTTTACTCACAACTTCACTTCAAATTACACCATCCTAGCTTGACAAAATCTTTATACAAAACAGATACAATCTGACACAGTTTTCAAACAATTACACCAATTAGTGTTTTCTTCAGCTTGATCATGAATGATGCTGTTCTTGTGTTGCATGTTCTGTGCACATTAACAACCAGTGGCATATGGCTTTCAAGTATGCAAAAGATATAAGCCAATTTCAGATAGTGTAATCCATAGCCCTTTCATCACAGCTACTAAATACTGATTTTACTGGCTGTCCTCCAAGTTGCACAAATACACAGAACCAAGTCACTATTTTTAAATGAGCAGAGAATGGTAGCCACTTGATGTATACTTGATAAGGATCCCAATTATTCAAATTTTCCAAGAAGATCAGTGTCTCTGAAAATGAAATATTCCTTGAGTAGAAAAGGGAGAAAATTAGAAAAAAATTATTACAATCACATAATAGACCAAGAATAAATGATAATGCAAAAACATATTATCTAATTACATAAATAATTTCACAAAAGACCGATCAAAATAAAATGCAAATGGTTTCACAATGCCTCACTTCCACTGAGATAAGTAAGTAACAAATTAGTGGTTAAAAGTGTCGTTATGTTTCCTTTGCAAAATTTGTCCTTGTATATCAATCTGACCCTTCGGTGATCTTCATCTTACTTTGATGAAGAAGCTTGCGTGCTTCCATGATCCCAAGAGCTATGCTGGCTGGAGCTCAAGCTCCTGGTAAGGCCACCCATGCCACACTGGTCGACAGATAGAAGCCAGACAAAGAGTGATCCCCTGGTCCTCAAGGCTTGGGGGTTGAACACAGGGCTAATGACTCTGTCCCAGAAAAATGACTAAGTTACCGAAACAGCAGCAAAGACAAATTCTATTTCAGCGTGTTGTGGGCCTTCCGGGTCTGCTGGGACTCATATGAATGCTGATGGCCAAAGCCAAGAGGATGCTACCAGCAGGATGAGGGAGGACCTGAACATCACCAAGACAAAGATCAGACTAGGGCACTGGAACGTGACGACCAGGCTGGGACAGGTTACATCAGAGATGAGAAGGTTCAATCTCCATGTGCTAAGAGTGACCGAGAGTAGATGGTCTGGATCTGGGCAGATGAAAACCACCATCTGAGGAACTGTCCTCTACTCTGGGAGAGACGACCAGCACCATGACAGAGTTGCCATCATCCTCAGGAAAAGAATGGAGTGGTGCCTGCTAAAGTGGAACAGTCAACAACAGACTGATGACCCGGAGACTGAAGGGCAGACATGTCATCATCCAGTGCTATGCACCAACCAACGACAACAGCGACGAGACCAAGGACGACTTCTACAGCAGGCGTTTGACAGCATTCACAGAGGAAGCCTTTGGAGCATCCTTTGCTCACTATCGCATCCCATCCAAACTGGTGAACCTGATCAAGAGCTTCTACAACAACTTCAGATGCTCTGTAGGCCATAGCAACACTTTGGAAGTCAAAACAAGTGTAAGGCAAGGATGCATGATGTCAGCAGTTCTCTCCACGTTGGCCAGGTTCCAATTAATGAGGGAGGGGGGCTGTCACGGAAAAATTTCGTCTAAGTTTCTTATAAAAAATACGTATATGCCACACCTCAAGAAAAGCTACATCAGCTACATCAGTTTATTATTGATGCTTCACGTGGATTGTCTTTTACTTCCAAAAAATGTTACCAAATACTACGAATATCTTATATATGACAAGATATTGTATTAGTCCAACCCTTCTGCATACACTTAGGGATGAGTCGTGGACAAAGTGTGTCTCACTCTGTGAAAAATACCAATTTTGGATTCGATTTGGTAATATCAAACTGAGTAATATAAAAATGAGAGTCCAAACAGACACACACAGAGACACAACTAAAAACATTACTTTCCTGCATGTGCAGGTGGTAAAAATTGTTCACAAACTTTGAAGTAACATGATATGGTTTCCTTGACCAGATATCAAATGAATGTCTCCACTCTATTTTAGGTATACTGTTTATAAAAATGTTATGCTCTGTTGGTTTCAACTTTCAAACTTGCACATTTAAATAGAAAATAGTCCTGTATGAAAGCACTAAATACCTTCTAAGCACAAAAATGATAATCTATGAGTTAATTTTCTAAGCAGAGAGAGACACTGAACACAATGTCTGACAGTACATACACCTTTCAGCACTACTGCTCGAAACAAATTGAACAATAAACCAAACCTCCAGCTTCAAGGGATAACAGCTAATTTGTTACCTTTTCTCCAAGTTCTACCTTAGTCCCTCCAAACTCTGGTAGTAAAACTTTATCACCAACAGCAACACTGACAGGTAGTATTTTCCCATCCTACAAATACATTTAGGAAAGAACATGCCAAAACTGTGCATATGTACATAGAAGAAGAGGGATGGCCAAGATCGATAAAGCATGTTCATGTTATGTAAATGTCAAAGCTTGAATAGTTACATTATCATGGGGGGAAGTCTCCTTGTGTTAATAAGTTTAGATATATGTAATGGTATTGGTGGCTTTTCAAATACACTGACTTCGAAATTAATTCAAAAGTTTGCTGAACAACAATTGCACAGGGAGACCTTTGTAGCAATGATGCAGTATCAATAGTTCAAATTCTTTACAATCCAAACAAACACCTTGACACACACATTTAACTTTCTTCACATTGTCACTGTCCACAAATAATCTTTAGTGAAAAGCGGGATTAGTGGCAATCATAATCCTTTTGTCAAAACCTGATAAAAATTCTACACATCATTAAAAGACAGGGACGTCATTTGAGAGGGTGGCTCACCCTGCAACTATGAAAATATCCTCTTTTTGCAGGGTAAAATATACTTCTGCAGGGCAAATTTTCTATAACAGATGTTGCATATATCTTATGAACAAAATTTTACAAAACATTTTTCACTCACACTTCCACAGGTAGGAATCACTCAATGGAAAGTACACTTTATCATAAGGCAAAACTTACTTGTGCGGGGCAGGTTTAAATTATTTTATTGCTCAGCTTTTAAATGAGGGGCATTACTTGATAATGATTGCTTATAAGCTTTTAACAATGGAATGCACATTACTGAATTGTACAAGAGGAAAATCACATCTAAGGCTATGACCACCAGAGGCATAAAAAAGGAACATCCATGAACTTTGCATTTCGATCTGAGATAAAATGTCAAATGTCATATAGAAAAATTTGATCACTAATGTTTATGTGTTCCTGATGCACCTGGGCTCATCAAAGCTATGGTTAAAAGGTTGATGGAAGACCATGGATGATGAGATAAAGGGCAGTGATGATTATACAAGTTAACTTGGCGTAATTCCAGTTTCAGGGTTTGAAAAGAGGCACAAAATTAGAATGTTGCCCAGAAAGATAGATGAGCATCCAGCATATCAAAATGAAATGAACCTTGTACTAGACTGCCTCATTGTCGAATATGAGGAAGACCTAAACTTTTGCTGGCAACTGAAAAAGACTTCAGATGGCATTAATCTAGACAGCATTGTGCAGAAATGGTCAAAGACAAAAATGCAATGGTGACAAATAAAGTGATGAGAGAATTTTCTAGCCATGTTCTGTTTTTCATAGATTTCTGTAAGTTGTTTGCAGTTGTCTTGTTCATTTATTATTTGTAAGTATTTGATGATGGTCTACTTGGGCTTACTTGTTAAGAGCTAGTGCTGGTCTATTTCATGGTTTGTATGGTAAAATGTTTTTACAGGGCAAATTTCCTTGTCACCCCATGCCCCTGTTAAAAGATGCAGATTATTTGTACCCTTTTAGTTATCTAAACTCATAATATGTCACCCTTCACATTCTGAGGGCTTGTCCAAACTTTGTCAGCTGTTCAGGTTAAGGTAGAGAGCCTTAAACAAGCTATGCTCCGCTTAAAGTATCGATTTCAAGAGTTGTTTACTTGGTATAGTAGCATCTCCACCAAAAATGATTTTGAAACAACTGATGGCACTGCTATTGAATGAAGCATGACACAAAATCTTTAAATAATGATTTATAAAAGATTACCAGCACAGACCATTACCAAGGTATGTTCAGAAATACTTCTGCTTGTTTACAACCTCAGTTTGACAGGGCATGAGCTCACACTGTCAAACAGAAAAAATAGATAAAATTTCATGTACCAGAGTACAACTACATACACAAGATACAATAAAAAATTCAGGAACCATGAGCTCCAGTACTTACTGAGCCCCTAGCTCCATCACCAATAGCAACCACTGTTCCTTCTGACATTTTGCCTAAGCTCTTTTCTGGTATGAGGACACCACCTTTTGATTTCTGTAACAAGATCCATACAATTATAATGTCATTTTTCTGGTGTAGGATACCACAATTAAAAAAAAATCTTATTCAAACAGTGCTTTAAATATACTTTTTTCTGCAGTAAAAATTTGGACACACCCCTTGAAACTCCCACCTGAACAAGGCATGACATTAGAATCTCTCAGCACCTTGAAAAAAAAGATGGTTGAAAAATCTTCAACAATGGATCAGTATCATCAATTATGAGCATTGAAAACATCTAACATCATCACTTGTTTCCAAACAATTAAGCCATTTACATGATCATCCATCTTAGCAGTCCAATATCAGAACAAAGTTAAGCAACAACAATAGCATGAAACTGCCTTTATGGTCTGAAACTGGATCATTTGAGGCATAAGAATTAGCTAAGAAAACAGTAGGCATGCTTTAGTATGAATTCCAATCCTCCAGTATACAATAAAAAGCTAATTTTTTTATTCATCTGACACATTTTACAAACAGATTGCACATCAAACACAATTTCTACTTCATATGTATTCAAATTCAACTTATTACTGGTATACCTTAATCTCAAATTTATGTTTACACCACCTTAAATAATTAATAACAAATGCATACACAAACTACTGTGCAAAAACTATAACAGTAAAAATTGTTTAATCCCAAATATGCAACAAATTTAACACATATACTCACTGTTTCTGGTAACACTCTCTCTATCAGAACTCTATCAAACAAGGGCTTCAGTCTTCGAATTACATTGGCCTGTACATAGCAAGAATATTACTTGTATACAATTATATAAATGACTGAATTTGATGTTTTTGTTATAGCAGTAACAAACTTATTGACATTAAATAAAGTATGATCATTCTGTTAGCATAGCCATACCAATACCTATGCCCTGCACAGTTGCAGCTAGCTACTTGAAAGCCTGCCAATTTCTGTTGGGTGTATACTTGACGACATTCAAATTTGATTCTCTACAAAATATTAGTTATTCAAACAAAGAGCTTCATGTCATTGAATGCAAGGCAAGCCAACTAGTTCGAGTTACATATCTGGCTATAGAGACAATGATTGCTGGTGTTCACATACACATTTGGCAGAATGCCAGGACAAGGCATCAGATCATGACTGTAAAGAAAGAAGTAACACCAAGTAAACTTTTTTGCATACCTTAAAGGCAATATTTTGCTCTAAGAAAAGGGTTTGTATCATGTGCATGTTGCAAGCATCTGCTACTGTTCTGCCATCAACTGATGTTGTTGCACAACAAAATGCATTGGGTCAATTGATGGAAATTGCCATCACACTATCTGCAGCTGTTTCCTTCCCATTGCAAGATCTTTCAAGGAAATTACTGACAACAACAAATGTTTTAACTGCCCTTCATTGGAAAATAAACACTGTTCTGCAAACTAGACAATCCAGAGATATCAAATGATCTTACAGGACTTTGTCAACTTATTCATGCACTTGATTAACCTGTACCTGCACTTCTGCAGTGTGCCGACCAGTGTTCACAGTACTACTCACTTGTTGTAGTCTACAAAGCACTACTCCATCAAAACCCTAAATCATTCTATAAAGAGTACAACAGTACAAACTATGAGTCTGTCCTTAGTTGACATTAAGGAGCACACAAAACCATGCTCAGTTGGCAAATGGTATTAAGAGTATCTAAACAAGTATGTAAGTAACCCAGAAAGAAAACCAGTCCAACATGCTTCTGTATGGTAATTATTGACTATCTGAGGGTGTCTAATTCAGGACAGCACTTAGCACTATGGGATGTATTCAGGATGATGGGAGACAACCAAATAGGAGTTAAAATTTTCATGAATCTTTACAGGGGCAGGGAATCCAGCTGGAGTGTGATCTTACAGCATAGCTTACCATCAGGGAAGTAATGTATCAGGAGTGTATAGTGTCACCAATGATTCTTTGGCTTCTATTGTAATAAGGCAGTGAGATGATCAGTTGATGAGATTAGTTGGGTTAGTTCAATCGTTAATCTTGTCAACTTCAACAACTTTCACCTCACTGATGACATTATGATAATTGCAACATCAATAAATTGACTTGTATGGACAATGCTAATAAAGTATTATTTAAAACGTCTAAGACCTGATGACTCTGTTGAGAGGGAGATACAAAAAGACAAATTTGTAAAAACGGTCAGAAAAGTTGGCTGCAGTATTCTGGTTCTTGTTATCAGAGCTTCTGACACCTAAACATGTGTTTACTTAGGTTAAAGGAAAATGGCCCAGTGATTAACCACAACAGCAACAGACAGATTTGCCCAAACCAGAATGTCATGATGCTCAACGTCAGGGCTCGACATGACAGTTTCTGTCCACTTTTGCAACTTTACGAAATCATCAAACCATTGTTAAAGCAAGTCGTAAAGCGCATTTTCTGCTATATTGGTAATCAAATAACAGCTTGAATTAAAATGACGTAATTTGGGGTAAGAAATCAAATTTTTGATGCAAAACTGGTAGATTCTGCGTAGTAGCCTTTAATCTTCGAGTCTGATAATAGTGTATCAGGAAATTTTGAAAAAGAGTCAACAAAATATTAATAAGCAGATGTTGCCTTGGTTTCACATAATAGTTATACATTACAATAATTTTCACGTTAAGCGTCAGTTTAAAAGTCTATGCAAGTTACTTAATACCCTGCCATAACAACTTACCGCCTTAAAAGCTACCACAAGGGGCAAGCAACGTTAATAAAAAAGAAACATTGCATACACTCGTACTCACCATTTTGATCTTAGTCTTACTCTGATATCTTCAGCCAATTTCGTAATCTACAATTAGGCAGCGTGACTACAGCAAGCCAGAAAACTTTGAAGGGGCGATGAAAATCACTCGCACAGAACATGCGTAACGGTTTCATTATAGATTTGCCTCGTTCTGGGTAGTGACACATGCTGTGGGTAATTTATGGACTAAGCCAGCTTGAACAAACCACCCCCTACCCCCATATCTTGCAAGGATATGCTACATTTCGTTGACCTAAAGTGCTGCATAGTATCAATTTTTCAGTGATCTAGAAATAACTGTTTATATTCATTTTTGACTTCTCTACAATTTCTCCAGGTATAAATATCTAACCAAAAGATTTGGTTCTTCTAAAAAGCTATGAGAAAACAAGCTTGCAGATAGCAAACAATTTTAGCAACGTACACATGATGATAAAAGATGCTATGCAATCTTATGATTCATTGGAGTCTTTCTGATATTTAAATTAACAAAATGTGATTGTATGCCTCTTCTGCTTCAGTAATTGAAGTAAACACATGTAAATGAGTGAATGACTGGAAGTAGAATATTCTGATTTGGATAAATATCATGTGTTCGTAGATTACAGATCATCTCCTAACTCCCTAAATCCCAGTGGTGGCCTGGCCCTTTTCGTCCGGGTGGGGCCCGCAGGGAAACGGCACACCCGTAAGAAAAACATAGTTGTCAATTTTCTTACTACTTTTGAATTTTAATAATGTTGGGAATAGAAAAACTAATATCCATATGAACACATTTTGTTGTTGAATAAGACATTGAAAAGAACATGGAAAGAAATTAACTTATCAATTCTCACTATATTAGTTTCCAAGATAAGAGATATGTTCTACCAATCAGACTAATGCGGTCTTTGAGCCCAAGCCTGCATCTCCTGTGCAGCATGCCATTAAGACGAGGGAAGTGATTTGGGGCAAAGAATGAAAAACTATCTAGCAGGAGTAGGCTCTTTTTAAAACACTCCCTAATTCCACTGGACACTATCCATTGCATCATAAAGTGACTTACGCTTCCACGGATCTAACGCTGTCTACAAAGTCGTTTCGCAAGTATTTTCGGTTTGTGAAAAGTTCGCCTAAACAATAACAGCTTTGTAATGATTGCCTTTCTCGATGTAAATTTGTCTGGATTAGCATGATTAGGAATATGTTTTTTCAACTTATGATCGACTGCCTATTCATAATGAAACCACCGTTGGGTGTCTTGAAAATGGCATCTTTGGAAAACATAACCTCGATGATAGTAGGGTATTGTAGTGCGATGGAACTCCTTCTAGTTTTTGGCGCCCTTCTAAACTTTAGCGCTTTTCAGAATTCCGACGGGGAGTCCACGCCCCACCTTCCTCCTGGCAGGTCACCATTGTTATGGACTCTAGAACTGATTTTGAAGGCTTTCTCAAGTTCGGAAAACCAATTTGTTCAGTTTTTAACTTATTGATCAACCGATTACTATCTACTTGTAAAGCACTTTTTTAATAAAACATAGCTCATGAGCAGGGCTAAAACCTTGCAAGTTAAGAATTTCTGATTAATTCTTTTTGCTTTTTAAAGGGAAGTAAAGTAACAGTTTAAAAATTTTATGTTATCATGCACAAGCAAGCCCGTGTGTGTGTTTCTGTTCTGCCCTCTCATACAAGTTTTGTGAAGACTGAACCCATGGACCACTGCCCCCGTTGTTTGGTCTGTGGAATACCCATCTGTTTTCTGGAACTTTCTAAACCACGTGTTTCATCATCTGTGTCCTTTTTCCACAGACGAAGTTTTGCAGCTAAATCTGCTGATCTCGTGTAGGCGTCAGGAGGCATAGCTTTACGCTCGGTATCTCACACAAGGTATGACGTTTTAAAAATATTATTAGACATTTTCCTACCTGCAATAATCAAGTAAGTTTTGGGACAGTTGCATTTTGTCGTCTGTTTTGATTTGTCAACATTCTTCAATTCGATAGTGATGACTGTTGCGTCAGATCAAGTCATCAACACGATATGAAAAATTCAAGTTCTAAGATCTTGTTTTTCTCTGATTTTTACTGTCATGAAGATGAATTTTTTACGTTATTTTCTTACAATTTCGGCAGGTAACATGTACAGGCTTTCAAAGCTAAGCAGACCTCTCCTCAGGTCGGTGTCACCAAGACTAGTTGCTTCATTTAGCACAAGCCAGAACCGACCATCGAAAGAAATAAAGTTTGGTGGAGATGCTAGGTCGCTTATGTTACAAGGTGTTGATGCTCTTGCCGACGTTGTTGCTGTTACACTTGGACCAAAGGTTAGTTTGAAAATTAGCTGAAAGTAACCGAAGAAATGCCTCGTTTAACACGCTAGTAACCTGGTATTCACATGATAGATCTTCCCGCTGCTTCCAGGTAGAATTCCCATTTTAAGCAACATTTGAACATTTCATGCAAATGACTGCACGTGTCGGACGCGCATTTTGCAACAATTTAGTTACATACGGATCGCGTGCTTTAAAGTTCGTTATATTATGCTGTTTATGGGACACATGAAAACGAGATTGTATTCTCAAGAAAGTTGACCTATTGTCAAGAAATTGATGAGTTAGATTATCTGTTGAGGCACAACCTATTGTATGCCATCTAGTACATTTAGTCTTTGTTACTACTGTAAAACATACCTTTTTAAGACAAGTGACTCATTCTATTGATGATTGGACATTGTGGCAGGGTATGAACATTTGTGGTTGGTTGAAAATCCTGCAAGCATCCTGAATTTGAAACGTCATAGTCTTGTGATTCGCCACTTTGTGGAGAATGAATAAGAATTTTAAAACAGAGCAATACTGCCGCCTTTCTCTTTATTCCTAGAAAATTTAATTAGAGAGAGTGAATATGTACTCTTACCAGTCATCTGGGGAATCTAATCCTTTTTATAAGCATCAGACAACAGTAATAACAAATTGTGACATGAACGTTTTTTATTTCAAATTTATGAAATTGTGAAAAGTACAGAATTTCCTTTGCATGTGCAGTGCAGTATGTGTATCTGGAAGTAACTGAGAATTTCAAAAGTTTTGATGAAAAAGTCTAATGAGAAATGCTGTTCGTGGTTAATATGGTAATTGGAAATGTCATATGGCAGTGTTTATCAGTCACACTGATCTTTTCTCATAATTGTTTCAATGATTGTTGAATATATATATACAATTCAATAGATGGAAAAACACATCAAAACTCCGGTTTTGCTTCTACAAGCTTGTTTCGTATTTATTTATATATTTATGTATTGAGCACTGTTTCTTGAGGAATTATCAAAACAGGGACTATACAAAACAGGATATATATATCAAGTAAATGAATGCCAAACAGATTGCTGATGATAATCTTTTGTTTGCAATTCAAATGTCAATTAATGTCAATGTTAAGCCATATGCCACTGTTCTCCACTATTTCAACATAATTTAACTTGCCATAACATTAGACAAAATCTGGTGTCCAAGAATTTTTTTCTAGTAACCTCTTAATCACAGACTCCTCTGAGGTTCATTTGCATATAAATATTTTAGTACTGATTACAGGAGCTCTTATGGTGTATCAGACAATAATATAAATGAGCAATGAGGTATTGAGCCCCCAGTTTTCCAAAGGATTACTAAAAATCAAATCAAATATGTTTGAAACTTTTTCCCAACCTTTATCTATCAACCATCACACAACTATAAAAGTCGAGCTGTCCTTTTTGTGATGATGATGATGATGTGCATCCATTGCATGCGATGATGACCACGGGACATCCTTCGTCTCTAGTCTGGATCTTTAAGGGTCCTCAGATGGCTTATAAGTCCAATCCTGACCCGAGTCTTTGACCTTTTACGGTGATTGAGGGCTCTGTGTATGGCTAATCAGGTGCTGGCTGGAACATAGCTTGTCTTTTTGGTGCTGATTGTGAGACCAAAATTATCACACACGGTGGGGAACTTGTCCGTACCTGTTTGCATTGCTTCTTCTGAGGAAGCTTTGAGAGCACAATCATCAGCAAACAGGAACTCACACAGCACAGAGGTCTTTATCTTGGCAATGAGGTGTTAAGCCCCCAGTTTTCCAAAGGATTATTGAAAATCAAATCAAATATTTTGAAACTTTTATACACATTTTCCCAATCTTTATCTACCAACCATCACACAACTATAAAAGTCAAGCTGTCCTTTTTGTATTGTCAGATTGAAGTCAACAGTTTGCATTATTGGTATTAGCTACTGTTATTCAGTTTGGGTATTAAGGTAATAGCAGCTGTTGTCAACCAAGTTTTATTAAAGGCTAGCTCCTTGAAGACATAAACAATATGCTGTTATGAGTTATGTTGATACCATACAACAAAATGGAATTCCAACATGGAGTATGCCTCAAGAAAAGATCTACAACAAGCTGGGTGGTCTTTGTCTCTTGAAACTTATAAAGCGTTGTGATTTTTACCTGACTGTATCTGATAGATTTTTTGACACACATGTTTTTGTTCATATTCGCTCTGGCCATTATTGCTATAGCAAGTTCATCCTCTTGAAGACCACATTCTATTTCATGTTGCGTAATGCAGAATCACATAATCATTGCTCATGATTAGTGGCACAAAATATTACAAAATATATGGCAATGTAAATATCGTAAATTTCTATCACAACCCCCCCTCCCCCCTCTGCCAATTACTGACAACATAAGAATTCTTTTTGTCATGCTTTTGGAACTTTTAGATCATTCCTTTCTCCAGAATACCGAGCATGTACATCTGTCTAGGCTGTTTATTGTTTTTTGGTCACTCTAGGATGGATTCAAATGTAGAACTGCTGTTTCTCTGTGTCTTGTCCCATAACCAGCGTAAGTTTGCATTAATGGTTCTCTGTTGTGCCAGGGGTGAATATCATGGCAGGTGTATTTTCACAGTTTAATTTTGTCACCTCGGTATGTATAATTATATGTATAATTATATGTATAATCTGCTACTTTAATACTTCAATGTAATGTTATCTTTCCCAGAGTTAGTACACTAATGCCTAGATACAAAATTCTTTGAAAATATGGTATTAGTTTAGATGTGTTAATGCAAGGCCTCTGATGAACCCTTTTTAACCTCTAGGGAAAGAATGTCATTATTGAACAAAGTTTTGGAGGTCCAAAAATAACTAAAGATGGAGTAACAGTTGCAAAGGCAGTTGACCTAAAAGACAAATACATGAATATTGGCGCAAAACTGGTACAAGATGTAGCAAATAATACAAATGATGAAGCTGGTGATGGAACAACAACAGCAACAATCTTAGCTAGAGCAATTGCACGAGAAGGATTTGAAAAAGTAGCAAAAGGATCCAACCCACAAGAAATAAGGAAAGGTATGCATTTATTGCGATAATACCTTCACCTGGAATTGTGATAGCCTACCTGACGTGTTGCAACTAGACAGAATGGAATCGTGATACCTGACATGTTGCAACTAGACAGAAGGCTTTTAACAGAAGTTTTATCTGCATTTGTCAAGCCTATCTGTTTAAGGAGCATGATCATGCTTGTGTACATCCACACCCCTCGAATAAATTAGGTTTTGCTGGATCACAAGACCATTCAAGTGTAAATAATAAGCTTCATTGAAACAGACCTGTTGCTAATAAATTTTAAGGAAAGGCCTGATCAATGTGAAGGAGAGAAGGTCTAAATAGCACACCAAAACTTTGATTTTAATCTCTCTATATATAAATTAATATGGAAATTGGATAACTAACAACAAACAAGACATGTAGCTTAGGCTGCTTTTTTGACTAATACACCAGCAGCAGTCTTATTAAAAGTACAAGGAGCTAGCACAGGTGCTATCGTCTTGTGAAAGATTAGAAGCAAGCAAGCGTGTTTATATTTAGTAAAATTGAATACCCTTAAAAATTAGTTCAGATATGCTAATTTAACTGGACACCTTGTCCTTTTCTCATTTTTTATCAATGTAAGATTATAAACAATGCCAAGATTTCACAACTCAGATTATAACACTGTCGTGAAATTTGTAGCAAGCTCATTGTTAAGCATATATGATTCCCTGCCATGGCTTGCTGAGAGTAAGCTCTTTATGAGAGTGGGTCCTTATCAGAACGATTGTGCATGTTAAATCTCTTTGCCTTTTTGTAGCATGTTAAATATATTTAAGTGCTTACAGCAATGCTTACAGTAATATAGTCAAATAGATTAGTATTTGCTTCTTGTGGAAAAGATGTGTTGATACATATTCCATTTAATCATACGTATGTACTACAAGAAACCCCTTTGCGACAGTTTTTACTTTACCATCAACTTTTGTTATATTCTCCATTTACTCCTTATGTAGGTGTAATGAAAGCAGTTGAGACATGTATTGAGGAGCTACAGAAAATGTCAACTCCAATCACTACACCAGAAGAAATAGCTCAGGTATGCTCAGAGTAAGACATACTTGTTGTAAATCTTTAAGAAAATGGTAGCATTTTTTCCTTTACAGAATTTACAAATCATATTGTATATAAGAGGTATCATTGCAAAGGACACAATTAGGTTAAATTAATGAATTTTCCTTTTATCCACCACTGGGTTTCAACTAGTGATACTAAGGAGTTTGGAAGTCCCTCACCAAATCTTTGTGTCATAGTTGGACATTGAGTTTTGAGTGTTGGCTTTGGAGTCTGTGGATTGCAAATTAGAGCCTGGCCAGTTCCATCTCAATTCAGTCCACTTATGAGTTATGTATATTAGATGCATTAATGTGTCTGCTATGATAACTAAAAGTGGAAATAGAATATTGAAAATTTCTAATGTCACTTTAATCAGAGCTGTAGTGTATGGGTTGTATTGACATTATTATGGAATCTGTTCTGTCATGTATTGAGACAACAATTACCATATTTCCTCTAATAAATGCTGCAGCATTTATTAAAAACCTGAACTGGTTAATGTGTGGTTTGATAGAGGGCGGTATTTATCACAGGGCAGTGTCCATTACAAATGTAAAGATTTTATGATCATCTCCCTGCTCAATCCATTCCACACTTCTAAGACCCATTATATAAAATTTCATCAAGGTGCAGATTTTTGATTTCCATTTTTTGTAAACTACTGTTGGCCTTTCATCGTATGCACTTCAGACAGTGTTTATCAGTGTGGCAGTTATAAAAGGACAGCTTTCATTAAAAAAAATATGGTAATGCAATAGTTTATGTGTTTTGAAACCCTGAACTCAAGACAAAACATAGATCTCTCAGAGTTACTTTGCTTGCACAAGGGTCTGATCTTTATTTCCAGGTGTGAGGAAGGGATTGCCAACATAATGTGACAAATATATCCAAAGCTTCAATATATGACATGTTCCTAAGGGCTACTTTTGCTTTTTCATTCCATTTGAATGTTCTAAATTTTACTATTGCCATTTTGGAAGGTTGGTACTATCTCTGCTAATGGAGACAACAAGATTGGTGACTTGATAGCTTCTGCAATGAAGAAAGTTGGTAGGACTGGTGTGATAACTGTAAAGGTAAATTTTTGTTTTGGAGAAATTCTTAAATCTTCAAATGATACACTGTGATTTTTTTTTGTGATTTGTTTTCCCTGTGATATTTTTTTATTTATTGTTTTTGTTTATTTTTGCATGTTATTTTTGTGCATTGTTTGCAAAAATTCCGTCACTGTCTAAGGGCATTTTCTGGTGCAGCCTTTACTCATGTCAGCCAATATACAGCACTTAAAGCAGTCTGCCTCTGTCTTGGAAATCATCATCTTCAGCATCAAACACATCTATCTGGAACTAACACACACAGAGAGATATGCAAATTGATCATTTATTGTATCTCGCAAGGGAAAGATATAAAGCAACAATCATCATTCTCTACTAAGAAAGTTTTATGTTGAACAGGTGTCAGAGTCATTACATGAAAGTAGAGAGACCTATATATGTTTATAGTTACTTGGAATGTTTTTTGCATTTAATTCCTTACTAGTGTCTTCTAATTAAGTACACCATGACAACCCTACTGAGTATATTGTAACAATTATATCCAGTGTAAGCGATAATTAATGCTGTACATGTTTGTATGTGCTACTGGAGTCATGAGACATGATGCTTTTGTACTGTACTTTGTAGGTTCAAGTCTTTGTCAGCATATTTTCTATTGTGTAATGACTGAATTCTCAAGTCACAAAATGTCTACCGAAAACTTATTGACTGGATGGTTTAAATGATTAGTTTACTGATTGTGTATGTGTAAAGATGGTATAATTGACATTGTTAATTTTACAGTTGTATCTTTATTGAACAGGATGGCAAAACTCTGCATGACGAACTTGAAGTTATTGAAGGAATGAAATTTGATAGAGGGTACATATCACCTTACTTCATAAACACGGCAAAAGGTAAAAATGCATACTTTTATTAACACTTAATGTTCAATGTTGTATTTTTGTATTAAAGTATCACTTTCCATAAGAAAGTGTATCCTAGTGAGTTGTTTTCTGCATTCTTATCCTTACTATTTTTATTGTACTTGAACGACAAGAGGAATGGGAAGGTCGTTGTGATCTTTAAATTTGATGGACAAGAAAATTGACAGTGTTGTAGAAATAAACGTGCTATTTTGAATTATCTGTTTCTAACTTTACATTGCCTTGGCTGTTTTACAAGCACTATGAGTATTTTATCTCCTGCCTTGCTTGCACAGGTCAGAAGGTGGAATTCCAAGATGCTCTTGTTTTATTATCTCAGAGTAAAATTTCCAGTGTTCAACAGATAGTTCCTGCTCTTGAGGTTGCAAACCAGAGGAGGAAACCTTTGGTCATAGTTGCTGAGGATGTTGATGGTGAAGCATTGAGTACACTTGTTCTTAACAGGTATGTTCATGTCTAGGGGATACATAATTGCAAGATAAGATATGCCATTGTGGTTTTTTTTCTTTTGCCTCTTTTTGAGTACTTTGCTGGTTTGTTTTATGTACTTGAATGGTGCAGATGAGTCCAGCAAAAGCAGAGAATCCAAGCGTCACCTAAGATTTAGCATCTCTTGATTTAGTCTGATCAGGTACAAGTTATTTACAAGCTTCAACAAAGAGTTGGCTTGATAATCAAAATCTTAGCAACAAATATGTCCTAACGCAACCTGAGTCACTGCATCACAGCCTACTGAAAGTGGAGTAGTGACTGCCTTGACACTTTATATGGACAGGGTTTGATCATTACTATTTAGGTAAGATTTGCAATTACATTTGGTCTTAAAGGGTTGCTTTTGTTTGTGTAGATTATAACTGAAACAGGTGATATGTCACAAGTTTGTATTGTTTATGTGTAGACTTAAAATCGGCTTACAAGTTGTGGCTGTAAAGGCACCTGGCTTTGGAGATAACCGAAAGAATACCTTAAAAGACATGGCCATTGCCACAGGAGCAACTGTAAGTACAAGACAAAATATATATGTACCTCAATGTAAGAAGAAGTGGTGGTGTTAAGCCATAACATTACTGAATAGTAACCATTGCCTTATTCGCATACAGCCCATACAACATGCCAATGGAAGCAAGAATTGGTGGGAGAATACAAAATATGAGGGATAACTGTGTTTTAGGTCATTATCACGCTTTCACCGTTTCTCTGTAAGCACTTGTGCAGCAGTTGCAGACAAATAATACCAAATTATTGAGGTTATATAGTAGTAAAGGTATAGGCTATTAACTACTGTATAATTACATGCAAATAATGGCTCCATTTTCTACTGCACCTCAGTGTTCTCTAGAGGGTTTAAATGCTCTCTTTAGATGGTACTGGGACACACAGAATGGTCTGTTGTGTATACATATTTGGCAAAAGACGATTTTTTGAAGATAGGTGGTGTGGAAGGATCAAAGTTTGGTGAGATACACCTCCATCATCCTCCAACATTCAGATTCATACAGGAGCATAGACAGAATACAGCTCTGGTACAGTTTCAGCTTGGTGTTGGTGCTGTACTGTGTGGATCTCTAGATGTTATTCATCTCTTTGAATACGCTCCTGGCCTTGCTCAGTCTGCTGTGGATGCCCTCCTTTGTGCTGCCTTCGGGTTTGATGATGCTGCCCAAGTATGTGAATTTGTCTGCCTGGCGTAGATCTGCCCCATGCACTTTGACTGGGACTGGGTTGTTGACATTCAGTGTCATGGTCTCTGTTTCCTTGGTGCAGATTTGAAGCCCGACCTGCTGCCCAAAGGTCTGAAGTCTGCTTGTCTTGTCCTGGCTGTGTTAGTGTGCAGCGCCAGGTTATTGACAAAGTCTGAGTCGTTTAAGGTTTAGAAGAGACTCCATCGTATCCCTCTAGAGGTGTCCTCTGTTTTCCTCCTCATAACCCAATCAATGGCCAAGTTGAAGAGAACTGCTGACATCATGCATCCTTGCCTTACACCCGTCTTGAAAGTGTCGCTATTGCCTACAGAGCATCTAATGTTTTCGTAGAAGCTCTTGGTCAGGTTGCATCAATTTGGATGGGATGCCATAGTGTTGAAGAATGCTCCTAAGGCTTTCTCTGTGAATGCTGTCAAACGCCTTTTCAAAGTCAACAAAGTTCACATAGAGCTATCGTTGCCACTCTGTACACTGCTCAATAATGTTCCACAGAGCAAAGATCTTATCTGTGCACCCTCGTTACTTTCTAAATCCCACTTTTTCCTTCCGAAGTGTCTCGTCCACAGCGTCTGACATTCTTCTGATGATGACCTTGGCCTGTATCTTGCTTGGCACGTACAGTAGAGTGATCCCTCTCCAGTTGTTGCAGTCGTTCAGGCCTCCTTTCTTGGGAATCTTGATGATAACTCCTTTGGTCCAGTTGTCAGGTACCTTCTCCCCCTCCCATACAGTTGTGAAGAATGGTAAGATGTCTGCTCCTAACTCAGGGTCTGCCTTAAACAGCTCAGCATCAAGATTGCCCTGACCTGGTGACTTGCCGTTTTTGAGAGTCTTGATGGCATCCAGAATCTCTTCCTTTGTTTGAGGGACAGTGTCAATCTCTAGGTCTTGTTTGGCTTCTAGGATGACAGCTTCCTCATCAGGTGGTGGTCAGTTGAGGACTTCCCAGAAGTGTTTAGCCCATCTTATTTCCTGTTCCTTCTCTGTTGTCAGCAGTTCTTCCTCTTTGTCCTTGATTGCTTCCCCCCCCAATTTCTTCCCCTGAACGTGCCAAACGTATGCTTAGTGATCTTGAAGACTGTCCCCTGTTCTCCTTGTGCTGCCGCCTCTTGTTGCGGTGGGCAAGCCTCTCACTTTCTTGTGCACCTCTGTTCAGCTCCTCTTGTCTCTCTCGTATTTGCGGAAACTTTGTCTGAAGTAGCTTTTTCCTGATCTCCCTCCTCTCAGTAATGGCATCTAAGGTCTCTTGCTGTATCCAGTCCTCGTTGTTATTTTTCTTTCGGTGTCCTAGCTTCTCCTTGCTGCTCTCAGTGTACAGTACTGCAATCTGTTGCCATGTTGTGTCTATGTCCAGATGATCAGTCAGGTCTTGCAGAGCCTGGAATCTGTTTCTGATGTCGGTGTTGAAGGCAGCCCTCTTCTTGTGGTCTCTCAGTTGCTGGGTGTTGAATCTTTTCTGGAAGTCAGTCCTGGCTGGGGTCTTCTTCAGCTTCAACTTAATGAGTGCAGTTACTAGATGATGGTCACTCCCGACGTCTGCACTCCGTTTAGTCCTCACGTCTTATAGGGAACGTCGCCGTATACCGTTGATCATCAGGTGGTCAATCTTGTTCCAGTCTCTTCCATTTGGTGAGTTCCAGGTCAGCATGTGGATTTCACTGCGCGTGAAATGAGTCCCTCCTATCACAAGGTTGTTCATGGCGCAAAACTCCACCAGTCTCTCTCCGTTGTCATTCCTGGTCCCCACTCCATGTCTCCCCATGACTCTCTCGTAGTCGGTGTTGTCACTCCCAACCTTGGCGTTGAGATCCCCCATGACGACGAGAAGGTCATGTTGTGGGGCTTTGTCTGCCTCAGCTTGCAGCTGGCTGTAGAAGTCATCCTTGGTCTCATAGCTGCTGTCGCTGGTTGGTGCGTAGCACTGGATGATGGTGATGTTGACGTGCCTGCCCTTCAGTCTTGTGCTCATCAGTCTGTTGTTGACGGGCTTCCACTCTAGCAGGGACAGCTCTATGCTTTTTCCTGAGCAACTCCTTCATGGTGCTGGTCGTCGTCTCTTCCAGAGTAGAGGGCGGTTTCTCCGCTGATGGTTTTCATCTGCCCAGATCAAGTCCATCTGCGCTCGCTCACTTCTAGGACATGGAGATTGAACCTTCTCATCTCTGATGTTACCTGTCCCAGTTTGGTCCTCGCGTTCCAGTGTCCTAGTCTGATCTTTGTCTTTGTGGTGTTCAGGTCCTCCCTCCATCCTGCTGGTAGCATCATCTCGGACCCAGAAGACCCACTACACACGAAGTAGAATTTGTCTTTGCTGCTGTTTACGTTTCCGTGGTCATTTTTCCGGGACAGAGTTTTTAGCCCTGTGCCCAGCCCTCAACCTGGAGGACCAGTGGATCATTTTACGTCTGGCCTCAATCCGTCGACCAGTCTGGGATGGGTGACCCTACCAGAAGCTTGAGCTCCGGCCAGCATAGCTCTTGGGATCATGGAAGCATGCAAGCCCCTTCGTCACATCAAAATGGTGATCATCGAAGGGGATATTAGGATTGCTACTCTGTTTTTAGCTATCATGTTAATAGTGGACTGTATTTCGCCATGGAAGGCAGGTCTTTCTGATGAAACGTTCATTGTACTGTTGCAAAGACATTTAGTGGCATACCTTGAAATATACTTTTTGGCTGCTGCTTGCCATGAACATTTATAGTTTCATAATCTTGTGCTTGTGCAGTTCGCAAGTTACAGTGTGACTTGAGTCATGTAGAGTTCATTTTTTACTATTTTTCCTCCATATTTCTTCCGTGTCTTTTTGCATGTCTTCCGTGTTTCCTTGATCTTTCAATGACTTTTTGGAAACGAAAACCCCATTTCTTTCTTGCCTTGGTCGAAATTTCAAGTGCACATGTGTACATAAGACGTTTCCACTATTGTAACAAAAAAGAAACAACAGGTTGGAAAAACGTAGAAAAAGTAGAATGAACCTGATACGGAAAAGAAATATCACCCTAAGTGTTAGTTAACTAGGCTTGTAGTTATGAACATCACGATCATACTGCAACACAATACGTGAGGTATTATTTTAGAAGTGTTTTGCAAATCAAAATCTTAAATGATGTTTTAGATAATAATATACTTATTTGCAGCGATTTATTTGCTGTATGTTTTTATCTGTATTTTATTTAAATTTAAGGTGTTCGGTGAAGAAGGCCTGGAAACGAAGCTTGAGGATGTTGTTCCTGGGGATCTTGGTGAAGTTGGTGAAGTTGTTGTCACTAAGGACGATACTATGTTTTTGAAGGGAAAAGGAGATCCTGCTGAAGTTCAGAAAAGATGTGACCATATTGCACAGGAACTTGATGATACAAATTCAGAATATGAGAAGGAAAAACTAAATGAGCGCCTTGCCAAGTTGTCAGATGGTGTTGCAATAATCAAGGTAATTACTTTGGTAAAAAAATTCCATTTTTACAGCTATTGGTTATAGCTTCCAGTATATGATTTCATTATTGCTGTGTAGTATTGTATGCTTTCGAATCTTAGCTAGCAGTGGAGGTAACTCTCATTACAATTTTTCATGATAAACGTGTTTTCCATGTAAGCAAAGTATTTTTAAATTGCTTGTTCTAACGTGGCATTTAAGATGTTTTATGGATTAGAAAGCGAAGGCCTTGTTGACAATACCTTCTCGGTGTCATGCTTGTTTTCCAAACATTGATCCAAGATAACTTTCATATCTTTTTAGGTCGGTGGTTCAAGTGAAGTGGAGGTGAATGAGAAAAAGGACAGAGTAACAGATGCTTTGAATGCTACGCGTGCTGCTGTTGAAGAAGGTATTGTTCCAGGAGGTGGCACTGCCTTGATTCGCTGCATTGACAAGTTAGTTAACGTGGCTGCTAACAGTGACGATGAAGCGGCTGGTGTTGAAATTGTAAGGAGAGCACTGAAAAAGCCCTGTTCTACTATTGCTTCCAATTCTGGAGTGGAACCCGCAGTTGTTGTCGATAAGGTATGTCATACTGTTTAGAGCAAGTATTGTACTGAAATGGTATACTATTCACAAAAAAGGGTGACTTTATTGTGGTAGTTTGGCTTGAATTTAGTAGGATTGTGTCTTTTATTGTAGCGTGCATTATCAGTCTTTTTTCTCATGTTGTCACGCTTTAGGTGCTTTCCTCATCGTTCTCGTTTGGTTATGATGCTATGCAAGGAGAATACGTCGACATGATCAAAACTGGCATTATTGATCCAACGAAAGTGGTACGCATCGCTCTAACTGATGCTGCTGGAGTGGCCTCACTCTTAACGACGGCAGAGGCAGTCATCACCGAAATTCCCAAGGATGAAAAAGGTCCTGATATGGCAGGAATGGGAGGAATGGGAGGAATGGGCGGTATGGGCGGTGGTATGGGTGGTATGGGATTCTAAGTCAAAGATCTCTAAAAATGAATCCGTGATTCACCTTCCGCACCAAGACAGAAAAAACGTGGCGTAACATCCAGTGATGTAAAACAAGTGTGGGCCTACGTTTTGGAAGAAAGATGATTTCGTTCGCCCTTAGTTAAACAAAACTGTACAGGAAACTCCCAACAATTTTTCAACACAGTCATCATGTGTTGTAACACATTTGCCTTCACAACTAGTAATTAAAGATGTTACTGAGTTTCTATGTACGGGTAGTATGGTTTGTGTGATATATGTACCTCTGTGTTCCTGACTTTTTGGCTGTCGATGGAGGCCACATTAAGCTCTTAATATCTTGACTCTGCTTTTGCTCTGTCACTCGTTTTGCAATTGCCGTATGAGTAATGGACAATTCAATTAACATTGCTTTCGCTGAATGTAAATTTTACTGTTGGGATAGAAAATAAACCCTTCATTCATTCATTGTGAATAGAGGCGATAGTGACTTTTGGTGTTCTTTATTGCTCTTTCTTTTTTGGTCTCGATGAGCATTCATGGCAAGCCAGCATCCCGTGGCTGCCTTGTCAAGCGTTTCCGTATCAAACAAGGTGAGCAAAGCTAGTCGTACGAGACAAGTATTGAACACAATACTCGCACTAGATTGCTTCCCTGATGTGTCTGCAGTAGAGGACCATAGCTTCAGTAGAGTATAAAAGGGACTGTAAATCTTAGTAGAGAGTTTGTGTCAGGGCTCGAGCAGAGCTGCGATTAAAAAGACCCAAGGGACCTTGAAAGTTGCAACATGAACATAATTTTCTAGTGACTTGTGTTTCCCCTGCGCTATTTCCAGTAAAGTCAAGCTTTTAAAGAGTTAGGTTTCGATCAGGTACTGACGTACATCTTGCACTCTTCTCAATGGAGCTTAGAGGTGACGGAATAAAATGAGGGATTTTCAAATGAGGGTTTTAAAGCGTACCATTCTTTGTCTTGAAGCGCAAAGAAAAGTGCTTAAATCCATAATATTAGCGCAAATTAATATTTGCGAAATTATTAAAGGTTAAATTTACTTTTTAATCGATGAAATAGTCCAATGAGAAGTTGCTAAACTGTGAACATCTTGACTTACATTCAAGCAGAAAAGGATGTGGTGATTACTCGATCTTTTAAAATTTCGTCTCGCTGTCGTGGGCTTGGTGTTGTTGCAGCCCAGTAACGTTGGTTCTCACTTTCACTCACTGGTGTTGTAGCATCAAAGTGGGGCTACGCAATCATTTGACGTATCCTGTCAAGCCTAAACTCTTCTATTTCAAAATTTGATAGCAGGTTAGCTGCGATGTTTTACGTAAACATGCAATTTGATGTCACTTGACTGTTACATGAAAATCTTTCACTGCATTTCATTTGCATTCAACATAACATGGCAATGGCATCATATTGGTTTTCTTTTTGGTTGGAGTAATCATTTATTTACTTTTATAGGTCATTGCCAATTGTTGTGATGTGAAATACTGACATTGCTGTATTGCAACAGACTTGTATACAATAGTTCTTTAATCGGATTGAAAACTTTGGAGCATAACTGACTTGCACTAAGAAAATGAAATTGATAAGCTGCAGTGGACCAAGTTTAAATGGCACAATTTGGCACCTTTGGTGGAATGTAACTGACATCTCGATCCTTAAAATATATACTGACACCATCGGATGGGAAAATATCAAAATTAGGCAGGTTTGTTATGATTGCTATGGATTTACATTCTTACATGAAACAGTTGAAAAGACACCACTAAAAATGAGGTATCCTAGCAGTGCAGGGTATGTTCAGGAACAGAAAACAACTGGAAACACCACAGCCCATGAAGTGCAATTAATGAAAAGCATCTAGCAATTTCAGGAATACCACAAATAGAAGCAGACAGTTCCTTCGAATATAGTATTGAAAGAAACGAGTTTAGAAGATGAAGACAAAGATAGTTGCCTTAAATGTAAGATCAGTTTTCAATTGGACACGTTGACATTGGATTGTAATATGTCAGTCTTTGATGTCAAAGAGTACCATCTGATGGCACCATTATACCTTAGTGTGTGATAGTTGTGGTCGTTGCCACATTTGCAAATGTGTTGTGTAAGTTTCAGTTTTGAAGTACCAAAAATGCTAAAATTCGATCATTTTAAATGTGCATCACCCTGTGCGTGCTGTGTCGCTTCCGTCTACATTGGCAAATATAATTAACATTCATCAGGCTTTGTGTAGAAGACAATTTTTTCTGAAATCTGGACTTCAGTTTGCACACAGATGGTTTTCTTTTTCTATACAGCATCCTCCCCAAAACAGAGTATATATTTTGACATAAAAGAGACAGACGCAAGTATGAATTGTTCGAGTTGATATGCAAATTATATTAATTATATTGTTGGAGAGGTTTTTTGACATCACACAAGTCAATAAATGCAAATCAGGATCTAGTGGCATAGTCTTGATTGTCATTCAGTGCTATGCAACAACTAGTTTTGTCATAAGAAAATTGTCACCCACCTCTACTAGATGAAGATAATTTCACCGTTGCTTTTTCATTTGATTTGTATGATGTCTTGACTGATAATAAATCATGCCATTGGTGTGTAGGTGAATGCAGCAGTAATGTACTGATACCTTTGCCATTTTCTAGTATATAAAACGCGTCAACTTGATGGATGTGGAACAACAAATTGTAGGAAGAGCAAATTAAAATTGAATGAAACTTAGAATGTATAGATCATTAGTACAGGTTTTGAATCTTTTAGCAAATGGTATGTGGGACAGTCCAAAAACGAAACACAACACATTGGGCTTTATTTGTGACTGCATATCCATCTGGATTAAAAAAGGAAGCTTTATGGATAGCTTGACTTAACAACTTAAACATTGTATATTTGTGTACTTTGACAAAGTGTTTTGCACCAAGACATTTCGTGAACAAATTTTACTTAATTTAAATTTAAATTTAAATAAATTTCGAAGAGTAAAATTGTGATGTAGTAGAAGTGTGGCAATGTAAAGCTCGGCTAAGTAAAACCAAACATTGTCAACAATCTGTGGGTTCGAATCCCTTTGTTGTGTGTATATGCTTAGCTTAGGTATATTTAACAGAGAACTTCCCAAGGATAGTTATTCTTCATTGGTGTTTGGTGTTTGGATCTTCTGTACTGACCTTTCAACGTTTGATGTATTTTCTGGAAATGGAAGCATGTGTTGTTTGCAATACAATTTGGAAACCTTGCCCACATTTCACATTGCTTATAAGACTTAAAGGATAGTTCTCCTCCTCTGCATAAGTCGATGGCATAAACCAAAGCAAATACTCCACACTCATCACTTCTGATTTTTGGGACACTATCCATTATGGCTATTGCAAGAGTTTCTACATCAGACTTTACTTGCAAAATAATTTCAGAAGCTAAGACTTCTTTTAGAATAATATCTGCAAGCTTGACTAGGGCTTTCGATGAAGTGCCGAAATTTGATGGCCTACCCAATGACACTTGCTAATAAAAAGAATTTGAACAAAGTGGCCATCAACTTTACAAAAGGAATTTCTGGGGTTTTTTGTTTGACAACTTTTGACCATTATGTATGTCCGTGTCAGTAAGCCATACGTCATTCTCTTGTTAGTCTCTGCTGATGGTCATGGTAACCTTAATATTGCAATGCAATGCATGAGGCAATCTGCTGAAACAAAACTTGTTACTTTTTTCCCAAGGACATTTCCTTGGGGGCAAAATTTTTGTAAAGGGGGGAGGATGACCCCTCCTCCAGTGATACTCATCATTTGTCAAGCCTTCTGTAGTAATATGAGATCTTTCTCAAGCAAATGCCAATACCATTCCAGCGTTTTCTCCCCTCATATAGTGAGCTTCCAAAATTCCATTGATCTCCTTTGTAGCTGGTGCAACCTCCACTTCATACAGTGGTCAAGGAATCGCTGTCAGTTTGAATACTTTGCTATTTGTCCTTTTCAAAGTGCTTCCTTGGGGAAACCTCCTCTATATTTCACTTACTTCATTCTGAGCCAAAAACAGTGCTGTGGCCAGCGTAAATAAAGTGGGGGCAAAAATTGATGGGGTCCAGGGATCTGCCCCATTACCAAATTTGTGGTCACACCCTTTGGATTGGCTTGGAATACATCTCCCAATATTCTGCTTGGCACTAAAGACCAGGACATTTGATAATTTTGTGACAGTTATTCTATACAACAGTGTTAAAGGAATCCTGAGGATGATCGTTTGCCAAAAGTCGGGCGGTAATTGCCTCACACACCTCTCCAGACACCTCTCAGTCATATAGACAGACAGATAGATAGATAGATAGATAGATAGATAGATAGATAGATAGATAGATAGATAGATAGATAGATA
>JANTCA010041304.1:0-19569 GCA_024741275.1 Chironex yamaguchii
AAGTCTCAATTTGTATCTTGTGAGTATACTAAGCCGTAAGAAACGACATTGATAAGGAAAAGAGAAGTTCCTTAACAACCAACCAGTATTTCGTTTTATTCTACAAAGCTGACGCCTTCTCTGCTCAAAATAACTAGAAAACAGAATTCGTCGAAAGTTTGGTAATCATTTAACAACTCATGCAATCACTTATCTGCCTAACGCAGTATGTTTTTGTACTTACCAGGCCATCATTTATCACTATTTATACAGGTTCCAGAGTCATACAGAAAGGTTAATCTTTCAAAGGAGGAAAAATTCAACCTGTAACAAATTACAACTAATGTCGCCACAACTGCAGACCTAACACTTAACTGGTGGGTGATAAAGTTCAACACATATCAATGGAAATTCTTAGTCAATCAACACTTTTAAGCGAAACAGACCCAAGCATATCTCACAGCCTGCCATAGGTTAGAGATAATTTTATCCAAATAATTGTTAGCAATCGAGAGCAAAGTGAATGGCAACCTTGCTTGTTTACCAATTTTGTGAAAGGATCAAGATTTTAATAGAAATTCAAGCCTTCACATATTTTAAAAAATTCCCTTATGAAACAACTGTGATTAACATCCAGCCCTGCTCTTATTTCATTCCAGGTTACCTATTGGCTAATCTCTTAAAACTTGAATGGGCCAAGGGTCACATGATTGCCTTTGGCTTGTAAGGCATGTTTCAACACCATGCTCCAAAGCTTGGGTAGTTTCAAACATGATGAATCAAATCTTTCCAAGAAGCGGCATATTTCCTCAAAGATTAAAAACATATCACGATATAGGACCCTTAGCTACCAAGTGCCATGAAATGGCAAGAATTGTAGAAAGAACCCGAATAAACATGTTAACTGATGGAAGTTGACAAAGATTTCTGAGCAAAATAGCTAAAGACAATAACAGTATAATGTAACAGGCTAGGTGTAAATTACACTGATGTCAACTTTTTACTTTTCTGGAGTATAAATGCACCCTACTAAGACAGTCCCATTAGTTGACAACGGACATTGAGGATCTCCGTATCAGTAAAAGTTGTCCAAACAAAACCAAGTTTTGTTTGGGGCATTTTGGGAGTACAGTTGAAACCTGGGTTGAGAAGAATTAGTGATTTCAGATTGAAAGCCGTATTTAAACCAAGAAATATGAACATCAAAGTCAATAGAACAGGTTAGCAAACACTTAATCTCGACCTTAAGACAAACAAAAAAGCACATGTACTCTGTAGACTCAAGTTTTTAGTCTAATTAAGTGACCTCAACGAAATACATCTCCCATGGCTTTCCTTGCTTTCCATGCATCAGCTCAGTTTGTACTTGTGGAATTGTAATAGGGTTAATAAAGAAGTTATTTCCGCACTGCTAACTGCTATCAGGCAATCAGTTATCCAAATATACGGAAACAATATACATACCAGTAATCTAGAGGACAAGAAAAGGATACTTCATGGTGCAGTTATGCTAGTCGAGAACATAAACATGTTAGCCTAAGTTTACTCACAAAAGTAAAGTTACGATTGTGAGCACTGGAGCTTCAAACCCGTGTCTTGCAACTGCAAAAGTGACTCCTTTCCTACCGAGGTAAACATCTACAAATAATAGGTTGAAAGACCCTCAATCACTCTAGCCCGATCGTCCTCTTACGTCATTGAGTGTCTATCTATTGGCAAATAAGCCTACAATGCGACATGTGTTTTGTGGTATACATTTCTCGCTGTTTGCATTAGTTCCATATAAAAGTAGACAGGGTGATCCTATCTACGAAATGGAACTGAAGGTCCGATTATCACAATTGTAGATAACCAAGTGTACTTGAGAAGATGCTTTGATTTTATTATATCTTTTTTTGTACTATGGTTTTATTGAAGAAGAGGTTAGTACGTGGACTGCGGCTTAGTGGTATATAATTCTAGCCAATATTTCTGTAAGCAATGCTATTATTATTATTATTTTTATTATTATCAAAGATATTTAAAGAGGGTAGCCCTTCAGCGGTAGCTGCCTTAGTAAGCCTAATTATTACTAAAAATACTACTTTTGAAGGTGGCAAGTTTAGATGCCTTCTTTGATTCTGATGGTAAGTTGTTCCAAGTTGTCGCTCCCCTGTAGGGGCATTTTCTTGGGTAACCTGAGTTCTGTAGCAGTACACCATAGATTATATGAAGAGTTAGTCGAGTTTACAACAAATAAATCAAAGAGATAAAAGCAAGCCCATTTACATATTTGAAAACCATAATTTGCGTTTCGTTGTGAATTAGCCCTTCGATTGTTTTGCACCCGAAGGTTTCAATCAGGGGTTTCCTAGAAGCGTCATAATTGCTGCCAGTGACCATCCCAGCTGCTGTTCTTTGAATTCTCTGTAGTTGATGGATTTCAGTTAATTCACATATGCCCCAGACTGAGCAACAATTGCAAAAGTGTGGGTCAATGATACTAGTATAATTGTTTTTGAGTGGCTGAAAAGGTAAAAATCTTTTTGTGTACTTCAAGAGTCACAGTGATCGCGCGATTTGTTTTAATTTATTCAATGTATTTCTTCCAATTGAGGGGATTATTGTCAATATGAACCCCTAGGTACTCTGTATTTGGAATAGTCTCCAATGCGTTTTGACGTATACGCAGATTACTTTGGTCGGTTTTGTTGTTTTAAGGCAGCATATTTTTGCTTCGTGGAAATAGCCATCGACTGCGTTTTGGCCACCTTCAAGGATAGTTTATTACCTTTAAACAAAGTATCTAAAGCCTAAAGGTCCTCGTTCAAAGCCTCACCTAGTCGTGACATGTTACCAGTTTTGAAACTTAAGCTAGTGTCATCGGCGTACATATAGCCCGAGGCGTTTTTTACGAAATTAGGGAGGTCATTGATATAGATCAGAAATAACAAGGGACAAAGACATGCGCCTTGAGGAGCCCCAATGTTTATGTTTCACATTTTGGAGTCAATACCGTTGACCTTTGTGAGTTGACTTTGATTAGGAAGTGACGACTTAAACAAGTCTAGCTCATGGTCTTCAATTTTGTTATTTGCAAGCATCTGAACCAGGATTTCGTGATCGACAGGGTCAAAAGCTTTTTCAAGTCAACAAACATAACTTCCACATATTTTCCGAGATCTAAACCACTTTACCAGTCAACAGTGGATTTTTAAAAGAGCAGTGACGGTTGAATGAAGTGCCCTGAATTCTATTCAGTGCTACTTATTTGCTGCTGTTATAGGTGTAGTTAAATCCTTTGATGACTAAGAATAGTTATAGCTTGGAAATAACTTGTAACTTAAGTGTATATTGACATTATCGTATGGCATTGCCATAGGGTAAGCGAACGTAGTTCTTTTGCACGACATCGGCATAGTTATTCAACCATTCTCAAAAGGATACCTTTCATCTCCAACATTAATAACAAAATCAATTGTCTCTTTTTCATTCATGGTAAATTGTTCTAGATTTGTTTCTTTAATTACCATAAATGTTTACCAGAAAGACAAAAGCAGGAACTGATCTCACTACTAACAATGCTTTAAGCATTTTCTCCAAACGTAAGGTTGCATCTTTGAACTCCGCACTCTTCTTCTTATACCATTTTGCGTATCTCATGTTTACTAGGCAGGATCATATATAGGAAATTCTTTTTTGCGGCTACTAGCCCCAACTTGCCAACCGTAAAGTATTAGTTTCGTGATTCTAATACCCTGAGGTGCCGCCATCGTAGACCAGTGCAACAAGCGCCAGTTAGAAGCATTTATCGTAGGGTAATTTTAGGTTTTACAGTTTATAAAAAAAACAAAGTTAGAAGGAATCCGTACAAAAACGGGAAGTTAATTTAGAAAGTGGTTTTGAATTATTTTCATAGAAAAAACATTAGTTCTGGGTACAGTCTCTTATAGTGTTACTTGAAACTGGAGTTTGTTTAAAAAAATTAAAATGAGAGAGAATGTCTTCCATCTTTTTTAAAACGTAGCCTTTGTTCATGTGTCAGGTTATGTTGAGTCGACAAATGTAGGGAAACATGGGAAACATCCCAACGATAATCAGCCTCTATAATGCGAGCCATAGTGCAAAGAGGATAGTGCTCCTAAGACAGAGATGGCCACCAATGTATTAGAAATGAAAAACTAATGCCTTGAGCTTGACTGATCATTGTTATAGTGATGGAGAGCAAATGTTTTCTACGTCACAGAGGTGTGTGAATACAAATGGATTTTGTCGAAAGACATTAGACTCCGGAAAGTGATAAAGTGAAACCCCGTTAATACAGCCACCAACGGGCCACCAAAATTTGGCCGTATTAATAGGGTGACCGTATTAACGGCGCTTCTTTAAAGAAAAGAAGCAAGCAACTTTGGCAATGAAAAGTTCGTTTGTAAAACCATTGAATTTATTTTGTTTCTATTACAGTTTGGCTAAATACAAATGGCCATATTAACGGGGTAGAATTATAAAGAAAGAATCCTGCTGTTTGGGATCGCAAAATGTGGTCATTGGTCATATTAACGGGAGGCCGCATTAATTTTTTAGTAACTTTTTATGAAGTGGCCATAGGACGGGGTTCCACTGTACCTTGTGAATGGTGGGCTGTAGCTTTCTCTAGTTAAACGAGCTTTATTGTTAATGCAGGGTAGCACTTAGAAAGAAACTCAACAAAAGGAATAACTCCAGTTGTTTGAGATGGAACAATTACCCAATAACTAGGATATGCTAAGAGAGGGTTAATTCAATTCAAAATAGTGTTTCCTTGCAAAACGAAGGTGTTAGATTCTTGTCTCTAATACCTGGCCTAGCCGTCACTGTTGGGGGAAAAGCAAAGGCTAACTCCGTCTCCGTTTGACTTGGGATACTCTGAGCTAAGTCAACACCTATGCTGATTGTAAAGTTTGAACTGATTATAGCTCAGACCAAAGCAATGATAGCTCGCCGAAAAAAAATAGCATAGGTGTAATGCTATACTACAGGAATGTAAGTAAATGAAGACTTAAAGAGTGAGAACTAAAAAAACAGGATCAATCTACCAAAAACGACAACAAAGTATTTATTTAACTGTTGTCTTACACAAATTTCCATCAAGATAGACATCACAAGAGACGTTGAATTATCAAGACTTCATAAATAAGACCAGGATTCAGTTAAACAAACAAGTTCACAGTAACGACTGTTTTTAGATTATCACATACACTCATTACTGGTCGTCTAGTGAGTACGAATTGACATTAAATTTCTAGCTTTAAAAGGACACTTCTTACTAGACAAACTTTCTAAGTTAGGTGGTAAGTTAACATACCTCTCCTTTGGAGATGATAAAATGCAATATAAAATACATGCAAGGTTCTACTAAGTAGATATTAAAATATTAAACTTTTAGGCTTCAAGTCAGTGAAGAATGTTGCTACTTGGGTTATACCGAATATCTTATTTTTCGTCTATTCATTTTATGTACTTAGGCGAACAGTGTATTATATTCGGGCCAATAGTAAGCCAACAGGTATTCGAATAGGAATAGTCCTGCATCCAGGTTCAGTGTGGGGAGTATATGCCAGTTTCTCAGGTATGTTAGATATAGTGTGTTTCCTATTTACTTGTACTACTTCAGTCAGCATAGAATTTGATATTTTGATACCTTAGCACCCAAGTAAACGATTATATTTCTTACTGGCAGCCTGTGATATTGTCTGGTAGTAACTATTTGTATAATCTCCGTATTCGGTGTAATAATATAAATCACTTTTCGGTATAACCCAAAATGTAGACTTAAAGTGCATGTAACGTAAGGATATGTCTTCATAACCCTTGTAACTGCTTGGATAAAAGTAAAAGACTAATGTCATTCAATAACTTAACAGAAGTTCTTAATATAGATACAACCTGTAGTCTAATTCGAATTGTTTTTTTGACCAGGACAAATGTTTTGGAGAAGAAAGCTAAATAATCTGTCTTCTGGAAAACGTACCAAATGTCGATCCAGCAGCCGAAAGAAGAGAATGCTATATAACGCCGATATTTATTTTAGTTCTTGATGTCTATTAGAAAAGAAGTGTTTTGTGGGTTTTATGACGTAAACACGTTAGTTTTCGACGCCAATGTGAACAGAAATTTGGCTCTAACTCAGTGTCAATAAGGAGTGGACTGCTTAAAGTTGGCGATTTAGAAGCCAAAACGTCCGCAGTCCCATTCCTGTAGATTTGAAGGAATCACTTCAGTTTTCCTCCTAGGGAAATTACGTTACAGAGAAACCACTCTGGAATGGATGTGACTTTGCAAGTAGTCTAATGGAAATGGAATAACGTGACTTAAAGACTTCCACCTGAATGATCAGCTGTTGCTTTGGTCACGAACTGTAAGTTACTTCTGATGACGTAAGTTAGGTATTCTACCAGAATAACACGTCGTACAGCAGACTCTATCGCATGAATAAAATTCGTAACGTCAACAACGATGAGGTTCCGAGTCCACGCCACAAAGTTACTAATGCAATGCATTGTATCATTAAAGCTTGCAAAATTCGTAACGTAACTTAAAAGTAAGTAGTCTCAACATTTATCCACGATTTTCTGACAATTTTGGGAGGAAAAAATAATAATAATACACCTTGTTCATAGTAAGAAGCATAGAAATTTTACAAACCATCAAAGATTTAAATTATAGTAGGTGGGGACCTCAGTTTTGACTATTAACGCTTTTCTTTCTTCCAAAAAGTTCGTTCTGTGTAATTCAACTGGACAAAATTTGTTTTCAAACTTCACAGACTTTGCTTCATTCAACAAAATGATGCAACAAATCGATTAAAGATAGTGAGACACCGTTGAATTTCTTACTAAAATCTTGCCGTTTCTTTACAGTTTCTGATGTCATCTGTTCTCACTAGTTTCCCACTGGTAACAAAGGAAACCAGATTAAATTGTCTTTTAAACTCGTGCACTTGGATAAAATATTTTGAGTTTCTATGGCCACATAAATTGTCACCAATTCAACTTTCTAGAAAGCTACGTCAAAGGCATTAGTTGTGTATAGCATTTGCAAACATAACTTCGTTAGTCACAACATGTTGTCAAAATGTTCATTCAATACTGATGACAGGTAAAAATGAATATGAAATATAAAGTAAATTTCCTGGAACACGAGAGCATCGAAATCGACAACACTGCTTGGATCCTATTTTGCTGACATTTGACACAAACTCCTCTGAAATGTTAAACGGAATATGTTTAGATCACTTACATAGAAGACGAAAAAATTAAGTTTCTTGATTTGGCAGAAGATGGATTCGTGTCCGTTGATAACCTAAACTGCTAAGCAATTATTGATTAAAGTTAGCATTTTGATTTTCATTAAATAATGGCATTAGTCGTTATCGTTTTTAATCTTGTACAACCGGTGTACTTTTGATAAATTAAGTTGACTAATGCAGACAATCTCCATTCACCACTGTGATTTTATATAGACCACTACGTCTGGCAAGGAGATATGTACATAGGCTAAGTACAGTCCATCCATAAACTTTGAAAATAAATTACGCCTGATCCCAAAAACAGAAACAAACTTTAAAACGGATACAATAGCAACAGGTAAGCACAAGGGTTGGCAGAAAATGGTTAAAACCTTAAAGGAATTAACCTTTGACAGTATGCAACAACATTCGGGACTATTCAAGGGTAAAGTTTCACGGGGGTGATGAGTAGTGTATCATCAACCCAAGGCTTTTTGTGAGATTCAGTAAAAAGCGTAATTTCATAAATAATTTGGTAGCACCGTCCCCTAAATCTCGTTGGGTATGTCCCTAACCTCCTTTAAGCCAAACCCTCTCGGTAGACGCATGATATCCCTTGAACAACATAATGGTACAAATATCATTTATATCTTTGCCATAACAGGATTACTTGAACTGGAAGTCAAGTAATGGCCATTAAACTGACATTGTAAAGACATATATATGGCCACCAAAAAGCACGCAAATGCAACCTCGAGTTTGGAACTACAAGGTCTTAGTCAAGAGCTGGAATATTACAATACTTACTTTAGTTCATTTTTATCTCAAAGTAATGTCTCTGCAACCGTTGGGGTGTGGTAGGTTTAACTTTTTAGCATATCTAATGTCAGTTATGAGTCGTTAGCCGTTGGCGATAAATAATGTTTCATTTACAATTTCTGGTCCACTTTACTTCACTTGATAGGATCTTGCGTATGACTCAAGCCATTTTTCGACAAAATCTGTGCTAACATGCTCAGGTCCAACGCTGCCCTGATAGACAACACTAGATTGGTGAAGGATATACGTACGCTCTGGAAATGCTCCAAACATTTTATTTGCGGTGTTAGCCATGGAATCCACATAAACTGCCACATCTCTGCATCGTCGAAAAACACGCATGGAGGCATTGATGCGTTCTTCGAGGGACTGATGTTGTGTGACTTGGAATTCTTGATTCTGACGAAGCAAAAAAGAAGTGTATTACTTTAGCAACCACAAACTGACTTCACATTGAGAACAGAGACAAGAGTACAACAATCAACCATCTTGCTCTCCAGTTAGTATCACACAACTGAAAATCTGACAGTTTTCTTACTGAGCTAAATAAGGTCCACAGAAATGGGCAAAGGCTTCATAATACTTTGTGGTGTTGTGTGCTTAATGTTAGATACACTTACAAGCTGCATGTTTTTGTATCCACTGTGGGCTATCCACACAGGCATACGGGGTGTGAATTTCTTACTTTTGAAATTGAGAATGAATTAGATTTGTTAATAAACCAAGTAAAATTGGCCAGAATAGCTTAAGTGGTTTTGTTTATAGCCTTTCCCAAAAGCAAGCAGTCAAGGTATCCTATAAATACTGTTTTTTTCAAGTGAAAACTGGTGCTATGGAAATGCCTCATGTTGATAGTTCACCTTACGACAGTGAGACTACTTCAGATGTTAGAAATCAAGTAGGTAGATAGAGTACAGAAGAAGTAAAGTAGTGAAGGGATGAAAATCATGTGTGTTTGACTACATAAAAGAGAACTTTCTCCTATCAAAATGCAACTGCGATGCTTATGATTTGTGCAAACTGGCAACATTTGAAACTGTTTATCGAATAGGAGTATGAAGTTATTGGGATTACTCAGTAAGTGCGGAGAAATGCTTTCCTTTTGATTCACAGGAATCAAATCTTGGCTAGAATTTGTAGTTTTTCAGTCCCAAGCGGAAGCCCGTGAACTGGATGTTTGACTACTGAAGACAATGAGATGCCATTCTGTTTTTAATATACTACTAACATGCCTGCCTCTGTCTGGAAATTGTAGAAACTCGCATTATTACGACCTTATAGGTGCAAAACCGTGCTTTGTCAGATTAAAGAGGCGAATTAACAGACGATTAACTACGACTGTGACAGACGACAAATGGGAGTTTTAAATATTGCAAACACTTTTTTGAGCCCGTAGAGTTAATTTCTGCTCACTAACTTAAGAACTGAAATATGGTCTATGAATAGCCACCCAAAGTTTGAGCACGAAAACTTTGTTACAGTAAAATAACCTCTCCACAGATTTCTTACAGGATTTTCGCATACATAAATGTAAAATGAAACAGAAATGCAGTTGCTGATATTGAAACCGTAAGGAAGCAGGAAGTATACCTAACACCTGTCTCTGGGGTAACGAAAATCAGCATTAAATTTCTCAGCCCTTCAAGCCATCACGGGCAACCATAGGCAGTTCCGCAGGTAAAAAATTAAATCGTCCTGACACAGATTATCAACGGTTTTCACGGTCTTCTTGCGTTGCTCGGTGTTCTTTCCAACCTACCAAAATAGCATCCCCGAGTACACACTCAAAGCACTCTGTTCTGGCTGTAAGTGTTCATGTTTTACAGTTTGTCCCTATGATAAAATACACACATCCCCTAGTACACACAACATACTGTTAAACGTTGTGCCATATGTCTTCAAACAGTTAAACTTTGGCAAAGGATTCTTGGAAAAAGGTTCTTGTCAACTAATGGCAGCTAAGAGTTAATCTTAAAAGTCCGAACATTCGCTGGTAGAGACTGACGCATTAAGTTTACTTTTGATTATTTTCCATACAAACGGACGACGTTATGCCACATTTAAACAAGTTCTCCTGTAAGCATAGAAAAACTCAACAGGAATAAAGACATGCTTGCAGCCGAGAGGCCACGGTTTGAGACTCAGCTCTTTAATCACTCTACTTTCTATCTGTTCTCAACTATAGATGCAGTTTCTCAATTTTATAACCAACAGGATCGCGCACATAAGGCAAAAATATGATGCTTTATGTTCGTAACTTCAAAAACATGTCTGTTGTAAGGGTGTATGTTACTAGACTGACAAGTAAGCAAGAGGACAATCAGTGTTGAATAACGTAAACGAAGATCTGCAGTCGCGATACCTTGGTTCAGGCGCCAGGTAATAGATAACTACTGCGTCTTTGCTGCCGGTAAACTATGACAGCCATTTCTACTTCTGTCTAGAACTACAAACCCCATTTATTCTATCGCTAAATTATGGATCAACTGTCAGATACAAACGATTGTCTGAGCCATAAAAAGTAAAACGATCTGGTACCTTTTTATGATACATTGCCGCTAATACACTTCTGATGACGTGTCAAAACGCAATTGGTTCATGATTACATTGGTTGCCTGTCTGTAAAACCGGATTATGTAAAAACAATATTTTCCTAGCTGTTGCGCGAGCAAGATTTTATAAACCGCATAAGATATGGGGCAATAGGATCCAGGCAATGTATGCAGAAAACGATATACTTCGAAAATTTAATATATATATAACAACGTATTATCCATATTGGCCTTCCTAGACATTATTATTATTACCTTGTGCAAAAGGAGTGCATCAGTAAAAGTCCGAAATCACCTAAAATGCCAGTCGGAGTACAAAGTGACGAAAGTCAATAATCGATTAACTGTTAGTATTTTCAAATGTAAGACGTTTCGGTAGTAACCAACTGCCCACGTACATACATGGAAACGTTTTTAAGCAAGTGCTCACGGATACATTTGGTTATTGAAGCGAGGAAACCGAACAAAAAGCATTTTAAAATAACTAGAACGATGTTTAGTCCATTTCCACTCTTTACAACGTCAAAAGCTACCGAAATGTAGTTTTGATCAAATAACAAAATCAATGTAATGTCTCAGCTATTCTAAATACTAAAAGGCAACTAAACCACTAAGCCGTCATTGTAAAAGCTGCAACGACAGAGTAAGAAACAAAAGTAAATGAGTACGACATGCGAGCATCAGATATCGTATTCTGATTACCCTAGATTGAACTGGATTTCTGCAACTCAGTTAAAGAATACCCTGTGGCTGAAATTAAGAATACTCTCAAACCATTGAAGGAAAAAAGGAACATGAAAAGAGATGTACGATAAATTGTCTGTCAACTTAGTATGATCTACAACGAAAAGTAAAACTCTAACTACTCAGGTAGTTTTCCTTTGGAAAGAAAAAAATTTACAAGATCTTGCAAATGCTTTGATTTCAAAAGCTCGACTTACCAGAAACATCCATTCGTCAGTTGGATGTGCCTCTTCGATGTAGACAACGGCAAAATTGGCAAAGCTCTTGTACCCTTTTGCGAGTGAAAAAAAGGCGTCAAGCTTTGCCATGAACGGTGGTCAGCTGCAACTTCCAAAAAACAGAACCAGAGGTTTGTCTGATGCTGATAGATCCAAAATATCCACCCATTCTTGGTTATCCAGTGCATCAAAATCTTGAGCATATCTTGTCGTGCGCAATTTGCACTCGTCTTGAACGTACGCCCGACTGCTGTTCGCGTCTTGTGGTCCTTGTACGCTCTCCGTCATGCTAAGCGTCTTCTCTAGCATTCGTTTTGAGAAATGTGATTCTGCAATTTCCTCAGTGTCCAGCTGGTACATATCCTGCTCTAATACTTTAGTACACAGTCTTGCTTTCGGATTATAGACCAGGCAACTTGGAACCAACTGATTACACTTCACTTCAGTGAAAGAAATGGCTTGTGCTTGCTTAACAAAAGCTAGAAACATAGACCATGTAAAAAGGGTGGAGGCATAATCCTCATCTTTCTGCAGCTTCGTTGTATCTTTAAAGTAGGCGAGGATCTTTTGTCTAAACCAAGGAAGCTGAAAAAGAATTTTGCAGACTGCAAACAGTACGGTTATACCAACCAGAGACAACCCATACCGTACAATTCCCATCCTTGGTTAAAAGCTACAATTCAGGAACTGGTGGGTAAGCGAGAGCGTTGAGCCTAAAGCCAGACTAGGCGAGGGCATGTCGTGGTTGGTCTTTTATACCGTAATCAGATGGTGACATATTTTGAGAACTCGAATGGAAAGGCTAGACGTTACTGTGTATACAATGTCTAACTAATGTAGGTTGTACGACCTAGTCACGCAAAGGTTACGGAAGTCAGCGAAGGCGAGATTCTTGAGAACCGCTATACCACTAAAATTCTTCAGCTTATTTAGACTTGCAACCGAAATATCAAGGGTAAACATGATGATTTCAGTTTATGAAAATATGGTGAGGTATGAAAATGTGTTGAGTAGTGAAATTTTGATTATCGGGATGTGAATTTTGTCCTTGCTGGGCGCTGTGGATGGAACAAAACAAGTGTAAAGGGAGGAGAAAACATTAAGACATCACGGAAAGACAAGTTGCTCAATCTCACTGTCATATTACACCATTCTCTCTAAGGTCACTGTCAAGATGTAAGGAAATGCAACTTGATTTTGCCAAGTAGTATACATCACTTGGTTACCGAATTTTTGTCGTTTACTGTGCTTGGTAAAAATTTCATTTCCAATTGTCATGATTCACTGATCGCCCAGGGAGGCCAAAGCTTTGATTAGAAACAGACCGACAACAATTTGAAGATGTCAGAAAAATTTCCTCAGTTTTATAGGAACTGTTTTGTGAAAAAGTAAATCACGAAAACACTAGCCAAGTTATTTTTCTCGGGGCATATGATTATTACAAGGATGTGAAGTGTGAAGAAAGCTACCTTATGCCCTAATAATGTGTCTGTTACATAAGAATAGACAGAACTGTATTGTCTCGTAAACCCACTGACACACGGATTAAAAGCTTGGATTGATACTAAATTTGTTACGCTTTGTAGTTGGCATATGTACAACGTTTCATAAAGATACTTTGTTAATATAGTGATTAGGTCAGAAGCAACAGTTTTGAAAATTCTTTGTTTTGTCTTCTTAAAACGTTCAAAAAGGGGTTCTATGCTAGTTTCTATCGTTTTAAAGTAAACGCAAAGGAGACGTAGGTCTGAATATCTACTAGTGTTTGCTATTTTTCTGGTCAGGAAAATTAAACAAGCCTCGCAAGAAAAAGTAGTACTCTATTCATGATTATGAATATTATTTTCCACGTAGTTAAAATAAGCTTGTACTTTATCACTTGAACAAAGGGGCACCCTACTTCGTCTCTTTCGTAAACATACTATATAATGCCATCTGTTGTAGACTTGCGATATTGCATAGCCTCATATATATTCGTTTACATGGTTAAGTCACCTTACTTGTGCAAGTGTACGTACATACAAAGGAATGTTGTTGTTTTCAAGTATCTATGTTGTCTATACAGACGAACGAAAAAAACTACGCAAAAATGTGATGTACCACACAAAGCAACAAAAATATTGTCAGAGTGGTTGAATTTATGAAAGTTGAACTGATAGAGACAAACACACACTTGTAGAGAACTCCAAAGCTACTATTTGATGAGGTAAACGTTAATATGTGGAATGTAAGAAGTCATAAGCTGGTCAATGCCAGAAAGATCCCCAAATGTCCTCTACCAAAACCTTTGTGCAGTGTTATCATGTTCTATCACACCGTATGTAACTATCAATCTACCAAAAGCTCAATTCTTCATATTAATCAAATCAATACAGATTATCTTATAAATGTTTTGCATATTAATCTAGAACGGAAGTTGTAAATTCAAAGATTTATGTTCACGTGAGCTCTGAGAAAGTAGGAAATATGAATACAAATAAAACCGACAATGACATTACTGTACTACCAAAACTGATCATTTTTTGTCACCGCACTCATGTGTGTAACTGATTAAACGGTCAGGTTAGTATTAGTTATTTACACTAACCGGACAACATAAGAAAAAGCAAAGTAAGAAAGTGCGAGGAACAGTGATGATGTTGGCGATCGCGGAGGAGATAATGATAATAATGACAAGTTTACCAAGTTTCTTGTTAAGGACGATGATGAGGACCCTAATGAGGGAACCAAAAAAGTGAATCGGTCTTGTTTGAGTGATAAAGATAAAAAGGGTGAAAGAAGTGAACGTGGGCTCTATGACGAAGAAAAACAGTAATATGTTCAGAGAGAGGAGGACAGAGGGTGCAGAGAAAGGGTTGAAATTTACATTCATCCCGTGATTTGAACAGTTGAAAGATAACGGGAGAAATCTAAAACCTAACTGCAAAAAAGGCTCCAAACAAAACCCGCTGTCAAAGGCGTGTGAATCTAACCGTGGTTACAACTGTGAATTTTCCAGGAATGTGAATATTGACTGATGTAACATCCAAATTAGACATATCTAATACATACTTTATCTACAGACTAATATCTAAAAATTCGTCAACCGAACCTTTTTAAGAGATCTCCTGCGGTCTAATTGGATGTGGATGAACTGTTTTGGATTCCTCATAAAGTGATCTTATCAGATAAGGTTCCTTATTCTTTGAGATCCATTCAGCATTATTATATGCTGAACTTTACATACTGAGGACAAAGGAGACCATGAGACGATCAGTCTATTATTTCGCTTGTCACTGTTACCACAACATAAACTAAAACAGGCAGTTAATATTCATCTCAGACAGCCACAGAGATTAGGTGTTGCGTACAATAAGATTTTTCCATTTGACTTTTCTAGTACTGAGAAATACGAGGGGTGCTATACTTTACTTAATTCATTTCTCAACATCCCTTGGTTATAAGAGCAAGAACATAATAGAGAAGGCTGTCTCCTGTTGGCTGTCTAGGAAATTGCCGAGGGAGAATTTCTCTGATCTCAGTTAAACTTGGGTGTAAACACATGCGGGTTACAAGTAGTGTCTCCGTCATTCGACAGTGATATACTATTGGGCAAAAAATGTGAAGTGAAAGGCTGAAAGTTGATTTGCTGATTTCTATTGTGACATTTAATGTTGTAGAGAAATGTGCCAACTGTGAGTCACGAAACGAATTAGACATCAACTTAGTGAATGATGTTGCTTATAGCCTAATCACAAATAGAATTTTGCATGCTTTTGGATAGCATAAGTTCTACTTTTAAGAACGAAAACAAATTATACCTAATTGTTTTCTTTTCCTTGTTCTTCATTCAAGTTCTTTTATCATGGCTAACAAATGCTAGGTTGAATAAACATTCTTTTCAAACTTTGTCTCATTGCATGACTAATATTAGATTCAGAGGGGGCAATGTTTTAAATTTGTTGACAAAGGGCGTGGTAATTGGGCGTGGTCATTAGAAGTTGCCATGTCTGGGAAGTGTGTTTAAGTATTGGTTTTTTAAACTCGATTTTTTCACCATGCTTTGCTTAGTTTTCATCAAAAAGACCTTTTGTTTAGATACTAGCTTGTAAAATTAAAGCAAATTGTAAACAATGAATTTCCACACAATTAATTTCTTTAAATATTAAGGTCTTCCTTTCAAAGTACTATTTTTCAGTTTGCAGAATTCCATATAACGGCTTTCCTTTATTAAAGCATGGGGCTGTAAGGTGTTATAAAGTTGCCTGCGGTTGGTTTCTGCCATTTAGTCATCCTTCAACGTCCCGGCATTGCAGACAATTATTTTCCAATGGAAACGTTTTCTTACGGTGCTTCAGCCAGGCGTGTCAAGTTCCGTTAAACAACCGAGATTACTGTAAGGGCCGGGAAAGGTTGAACAAGTTTAAAAAGTTTAACTTTTTAATGGCCGTTACAGCAGTCTAAAGGAACTTCAAACACGTGCCTGGGGAACCGCAACAAAGCGTATTTATTAGAAAATAATTACCTGCGATGCCGCGACGATAGAAGATGGCAGATGGCAGAAAGCAACCGCAAGTAACCTTACCGAACCTACGGCTATATGGAATCCAAGCTTAACGGCCTTTCTCATTTATCAATGTTAGCTGTTACTAGAGTATTTGAGAATATATCTATGTTCTGCGCACCATTCATAGAGAGCACCGGCTTATTAACAGCAGAAATGGTCAAAATTTACCAATTCGCCTAAAAAATGCAGGTTTAAGTTATATTTGCCGATAGATGCTTTTTTCAGGGCGTGTCATACCCCCTACACTTCCCGTCGCGACGGCCCAGATCAAGTCAGCTCTAATTAAAGGAGGAAGCTCCTTTCAAATGTCAGCATCCACCAGGTTTTTGAGCACGGTTCTACGCGTAGGAAAAGACGCCTCCTTACTCGTCTCACACTCAAAACATGATTATATATGCTCTTCCAAGACGGCGTTTAGAAAGCTTGTATCCTGTCACTTACATATGTCTCCGTGCTGTGATTTGGGGAGAATGTTTAAACATTTACATCTTGAAATTAAAACTTTTAAATCCACCTTTTTATTTTTAAATTCTATAATTAAGATAGGTACAGTTTACTTCGGCTTGACGCGTTTCTTTAATACCTAGGACTTTTATAGGGGCGTCCATTTTATTATTGCGTCTAGAAGAATGTGGCATCTTAAGAAAGGAAGCACTGTTTATCATTTTTGTTGGAACTTCAGTTACTACAGGGAAGAACAGTACACGAGAAGTGAAAGTATTATGAATATTCACTAAGTTTGATTGAAAAGACTTTTCGGATGCTTTTCTGTACAATAAAAGGTATTACGACATAGCTTGACTTCTTGCCACGTCCCCCTTCAAACGTCATCTCTATTATATTCATGAATGATCGTCAGTAAGGAACCTGCATAAGACGTGGCTGCTGTTACGCTAGAGATGTCTGTTAATATTATACGATTTTCGTATAATACTTTTTTCTAAATATTCTCAGTTGAAGTCAATGGAAGAACCTTGATTGATTTTATATGCAATATAAGTATGATATAATAATTATTCATACCTTTGACTCTACTTTAAAACAACAAAGTTAACAGAGTGCCTTTCTATATTCGTTTACTGTCAAATGTCATTGCTTAATGTGTTTTGTAAACATAAAAGAGCGAACAAATCTCACCCTACTTCATTCTTACTTTTTTCTGAGAACTCTTCTATTAAAAGACTACATTGTCAACATTAAAGTTTCAATGTGAGAATTGAAATTTCTGCTCAAAACATCTATTATATAGTCGCTAATTCACTGGGATAGCGATGGTGTTGAAGTCAGAACTTGTAAAGTATTTTCAACTTATGTGAGTGTGATGATAGTCATTAGAGGTTTAGCTGTCAAGTAAACAAGATAAGACCTGAATTGAGGGGAACTAACCTTGCTAATAAAGTTGAATTCCTTTTCTAAATGTAGTGCGTTTTATGTTTCAACGTGAATAATAAAATAGATACTCAAATGTTAAACTTATTATGGCTAGGAGCGGGACTCTTACTTACCAAAAAGTGTTACTCACTTTAAAAGCTGGCACACAGGAGAACTTATATTAGCAAATACAAAGAGCAGTTTATCTTCCCAGTTATTAACTAGTAACCTTCGCAACTAGACTTTGCGGAAACTCATTTCAAATTATTATTTTCCTCCGATGACAAGCATGTGTTAAACAGCCAAGTTTCACATGTTTATGAAATAATGAAACAGATGGACAAGTGGGAATTAAGTAAAAGTAAAAAAAAAGGAAGATAGGAGACTGACACTGATACTGGACATAAAAAGGGGGTAGATGAATAAGAGATTAGGTACGATGTAATACTGCAGGGGAGGAGTATGGTAAGACAATTGTAGTAATACCAATGGACTGCATCAGGGTGAAGAGAATTATTGGGAGATTTCTTAAGATCTCGTAAGTACACCAGTCTGGCTAAGCGTACATTAAATCTAGTAAAGGTAGAAAGATAAAAAAGAGAACGTTTCTGGAGTCACTGGTTTCCAGGCTTTCTTTAGATAAAATTTTAATGTCCTTCCTAGTTTCATACGATAAGGAAGAATACGAAAACAAAAATTGTTGTGAGGTCATATTCCAAAATGAAGTAATATTGTTATTTAAACGACAGCACATCATGTAAAAGAGCTTTCAACTGGTTTTTCGGTCGTTTGCGAACACAACAAGTTGCAAACAATAGCATGATATGGTTTAATAGGTTAGTTGGTTTACACAACATTATGGCTTTGTCATGGGGTCCATTGCGCAATGAAAAATAAACCAAATGAAAACACCGATTGAGTGAGTTAGATATGGGCCTCACTGGAAACATGGACCACTAAAAACACTGAAATGGTTATACTCATATCGATGTGCTGAACGTCCACGCATTTTACAAACTTCCATCTTTAAGGGGTGTTCCTCTATCCATAGATTCAAGTGCTAAAGCATACTCCTGTTAAAGAGAGGAAGGGGGTCACACTAAATGGGGTATTTTGGTTGACTTGAAATACTTTTTGTAGCTGTAAAACTTTTGGGAGCTTTTGTACTACTATAACTATTCTAGGATTATATCTTTTTTGTGTAATTACTACTATCATTGACGTAATTTTTTATTCGAGATTTGTATGTTAAGTATTTTTGAAAGTGATCCGTCATAAAAGCTGTTGGAAAGAATTGATAAGAAAGGAACAAGACAAGGTCTAATGATATAAGTGTGATTATCGTAAGCACTTTGAAATAAGTCTCTTTGTGTCGGTCAATTTCTGCCACAGGGGGCCTCTGATATGCACGTTTCCATTTTGTAAAGCTTTCGTTGTCGCAACAAAACTCACGTACATTGGGATGCAATTACTTTCAGTTATACAATGTCGATGCTCCGCAGTAAAGATTAATAAAAGAGTAAGACTTTGGCTAGCAGCTAATCACTACAGGATGTTCTTACTTTAGGGCTAGCGTGATTTCTTCACAAGACGTGTGTGACCTGTTCCAGCAAATGAAAACCAGGATCACTTCTAAGCGCTGTGAGGAAACTGGGCTCAGGTAACCACATTAAATAACTGAAATTCATTTTAGCAACTGCAAAACAACGTTCAAGCTGCTGCAGTCTCTTAAACAGAGCGCGATGTATAGACTTTTAATGCCATAAATCTTAAATTGTGATTAGGAAAACAAAAGAAATCTTACCAGGAAAAATCCTATCTGTTCATTTATCTAAAACGAGTTAAAATTACATGGTGAAAATAGACAATATAGATCTTAGTAGAGGAAAGCTATCTGTTAGCGAATTTTTGACCTAAAATGTCCTAGTCATGCAATATTCATGCGTTTGTTGATATGAATGGCTATGAAATTCAAAATTTGAATTGTCTTTGCCTCGCATACTGCCTGGTGAATTTAAATACTTTTCATGAAATCGATACTAGAGGTAGTATTAGTATTTAATATGTACAACTGAATTACTTTCATCAAATAAT
>JANTCA010041315.1:0-19568 GCA_024741275.1 Chironex yamaguchii
TTGATTCCAAAAGAGCTTCGATTCCAGCTTGATTGCAAAAGAGCTTTTTTTCAGCTTGATTCCAAGAGAGCTTTGATTCCAGCTTGATTCTAGAAGAGCTTTGATTCCAGCTTGATTGCAAAAGACCTTTGATTCCAGCTTGATTCCAAAAGAGCTTTGATTGCAGCTTGGTTCCAAAGGAGCTTTGATTCCAGCTTGATTGCAAAATAGCTTTGATTCCAGCTTGATTCCAAAAGAGCCTTGATTCCAGCTTGATTCCAAAAAAGCCTTGATTCCAGCTTGATTCCAAAAGAGCTTTGATTCCAGCTTGATTCCAAAAGAGCTTTGACTCCAGCTTTTTGCAGCTATGTTGCCATCGCTTATTTGGAAATTACATCAGGTTTTATTGGATTTAAAAAGGCGGAATCAGAAATAACAATATTTGTTCTCAAGGAAACGTCAAGCTGTAGTTAGAGGTCTGCTAAGTGAATTTAGATGCAATACCACAACAAAGGTAGTAACCGTACATGAGATTCAGTAATAATGACTAAATTGGGTTACTTTTGAGGTCTGCTTTCACTCCGCATGAAGGAGGTTGATTTCATTTAGTACAGTTAGTAAATTAGTTGACTCATTAACAAGAACTTTGAAGTGTAAAACTATTTTTCTACATCAGATAGTAATAGTGCTATCTGACATTTCGCGTCCAATAATGATCCCGGCTATTAAGAGACAATAAAGTAGATAAGGCATATTAAATAATAAAACTATAGGAGAATAGTAACTGTGCAAGTCGTAAGATTAGTGATATCGGATGCAAACAAATTGATGTTATTACTGAACTGGCTACGCGTGCAAGCTTGGCAAAAATAACTGTACAAACGTGCCATTAAGAAGACATTTAACCTTTAAGAACTTAGATAAAATGTTAGAGGATTAAAGTGACATGCTTCTAGAGATGGCAAATCCGTGGTGACCAGAGATTTTGCCGATGATTCTATCACCGGAGTTGACGTTAAAACGTATTAATTATGTTAAAAATAATCATGATTTCCAAAAGACTGATGAAAATTAGACTTTATGAATTGATTTCGTACAAGAACGGAACCAGAAAACAAGATTCTTAAAGCAAATCCCAGAGTCAAGACCTAGCCTTCAATATTTGCAACATTGCGCTATTGTTTATTGTCTGTCTACATTAAAACAGCAAAAGCAGGATTCTGTAGGCAGAAGGAATTCATCTTTTTACTTGGACTCTTGCAATAGTGCTTTGTTTTTTTTATTTTCTCTTTACCTTTTTCTTTCTTGTTTATGATTGGCTAGTTTCTATCTATATTGCTCATGACAAGATTGCCATATATCTATACTTACCTTTTTGATGTTTCGTACTCTGAAGAATGTCGAACAAAGAAGGCTTTTCAATATGTTCTTGTCGGAATGTCACTGATTTTCAAGGCGATTTTCAGGTTCTGTACCACAAAAAGGTTCATCAAGAAGTGCAAGAAAAAAGCTTTTGTTGTACAATGTTTTATAACAATTCAGATGTTTTAAGTTCAGTCTCGTAGAATGTTTGAAGATTCTTAGAGATGGCACCAGGTGGAGACCAAGAAGTAAATGACCAATTTTGTCAAGAGTAAAGTAAGAACAAAGAGCTGAACATGGCACTCAGCTTTATCGTATGATTCTGTAAAGACCATATGTCATATGAAAGTGGAAACGACAGAAATCGTATTGCATACTTTGATGATTGACCAGAAGTCACAAAAGATACCTACCTGGTAAGAAATGGGATCATAATGAAAGATATGCAAATATGGAAAAGAGACAACAGACAACAATAAAGCGAGTAACAAAGACGTTATTTCTAAAGTCAGACATAGGACTAGCCTTATACAAAGCAAGAATGCCATGAGCACAATAAGTAGGAAAAATTGAACAACTAAAAAATGAGGAAAACTTATGTTTTATAACTCCATGAATTTTTCTTTAAGACTGCTATGACTAACTTTATGGGACTAGCCAAGCAAAGCCTCCTGAACAAAGTCTAGTGAATTTTCCCGAGTTATTAAAGTTTCCTGTTATCCGGAAAGGTTCATCAGTTGAAATAAAAGTGGCCAACAAAGTTGAGACCTAAATCAGCCTTTCTTCAAACCAGTAGACTAGAAAGGAGGATAGGCTTGATGGTAGTCTAACCTATATACTCCTTTGTGAATTTTTGTTAAGGTAGAACTTCAATAAGGTTTCTAACAAAAGAATAATCCTACTCTTGGGGTAGACTAACTGGTCATCAGACCATCCATAGGGTCTTGAGTTTATCTCTTTTTCAAAAACGTTTTAAAGTCTCAGAATGTATATTTTCAATCAATTTTTATGACTATATTGACTTGGTCCATGCTTACCATAGAATCCCTGTCGAGCCCAGTGATGTTCCAAGACTGCCATCATTACACCATTTGGTTTATTCGAATTTTTGCAAATGCCCTTTGGTCTACGCAATGCAGCCCAAACATTTCAACAATTCATCGACCAGGTATTATTTGGCTTGGATTTTGTTTATGCTCCTTGTAGCCAGTACATCCGAAGCTGAAGACCTTCGCCATCTCACGATACTCTTTCAGCAACTATCTGACTATGGTGTTGTTGTTAATGCTGCCAAGTGTGTCTTTGGTTCCAATAGTTTAGATTTTCTCGGTCATCACATTTCTGCCGCTGGTATATCCCCTCTTTCCATAAAAGTCCAAGCAATTCAGGATTTCCCTCAACCTTCTTCACTCCGAAAACTACGCGAATTTTTGGGGCTTATTGACTTTTATCGCCATTTTATTCCCAACTGCGCTACTTTAATCCAGCTGTTTAATGACCTCTTGTCATCTCGACGTACTGAAACTGCCCTCGAACTCCCCGCGGATGCTCTCCACGCCTTCCACAGTGTCAAATCTGCCCTGGTCCAAGCTACTCTTTTGACCCATCCAGCACCCGTTGGCCCATACTCCCTTATGGTTGATGCTTCTAATGTTGCAGCGGGTGGTGTCCTTCAGCAGCTCCAGGATGATGTTTGGAAGCCAATCTCCTTCTTTTCCAAACGTTTTCAACCAAACAAGATGCGATACAGTACCTTTGGACGTGAGTTGCTTGCCATGTATCTGGCCGTGCATCAATTTCGCCACATCTTCGAAGGTCGCCTGTTCTATATCCTCACAGATCACAAGTCCCTTACTTACGCACTCTCATCCTCATCCAGCCACTATTCCCCATGGTAGATACGTCATCTTGATTATATATCTCAATTTACCACCGACATCCGTCACGTAACTGGTAAAGATAACTCCGTTGCAGATGCTCTTTCTCGTGTTCATTTGCAAAGTTTGCAACCCAGCTCGTCAGTCGATTTTCAAGCTTTTGCATCAGCTCAGCAAGCCGACGATGAACTCTACCACCTTCTTCAGTCAATCTCCCTTGAATTTCACGATGTACCTTTGCCCAGCTCACCCAGCACAATCCTTTGTGATGTTTCTACCAGACATCCTCACCAATATGTTCCTGCATTATTTTACCGACGCATTTTCGACTGCTTTCATGCTCTTTCCCATCCTGGAATCCGTGCTACCCAACAAATGATCACCTCACGCTATGTCTGGCCGAAGATCAATAAGGATGTACAAAATTGGGCCAGAACTTGTCTCTCCTGTCAACATGCTAAAGTGGATCGCCACACTGTTGCTCCTCCTGGTACCTTTGCTTGCCCTGACGCCCGTTTTGACCATGTCCACATCGACCTCATTGGCCCCCTCCCACCATCCAATGGTTTTCGTTATTACTTACTTGTATCGATCGTTTAACTCGATGGCCCGAGGCCATTCCCATCAAGAACATTAATGCTGAAACTGTTGCTTGTGCTTTTATGTCACTTTGGATCACCACTTTGGTGTTCCTTCCACCATTACAACTGATGGTGTTTCCCAATTCGAGTCTGGCCTGTTCCGTGCACTCAGAAACCTCCTCGGCTCTAATCACATTCGCACAACTGCTTATCATCCTATGGCTAATGGTATAGTTGAACATTTTCATCGACACCTGAAGGTTTCACTTAAAGCCCACTCCGACGCTCGTTATTGGACCGAACTGCTCCCATTGACCCTATTAGGGATCCATTCCGCACTTAAACAGGATCTTGGTTGCAGTCCTGCTGAACTCGTTTTTGGTACTTCGCTATGCTTTCCAAATGAATTCATTACTCCTTCTACCTCATTCACTGATCTGGATCCCAGCAGTTAAGTCGATTGTTTATGTCGTTTTATGTCCGATTTAAAAGCTACTTCTACACGAACTCAGCACAAAAGCTCTTACCTCCCAGCAGCTTTATCTTCCTGTACACATGTTTTTATTCGAGATGATTTCGTCAAAGCTCCTTTGCAGCGACCATACCATGGACCATTCCATATACTCAATCATCAAGACAAGGTTTTTACCATAGATCTTAATGGCAGCAGGGAAACCATCTCCATCGATCAATTGAAGCCTGCCATCAGTGATGAAGCTTATGACTACAGTCTGTCAGAGGATTATCCCACATCTGCTCCATCTCCGGAGGACACAACCAATATTGTTGATTGTCTAAGAACTCGTTCTGGTCGATATGTACACTTTCCAGATCACTTTGTATAACTTATTAATAATTCTCTATTCGCACACTGGAGACATTTTTTTGAAGCACTTTTCATGTATTTTTTCATGTATTATTATCGTTCACTCCTTTCTACTCGTTCTCTAGGGGGAAGCTCTGTAGGAAGCTACTTTCAGTTTCTAAACTCCCTCGTTTCAGCTTTACTGAAACTAAAGTCCTACTTCCTCCCACACACTATTTCCTGTTTTCTTCTAGTTTCACTTTCTGTACATGTAGTTTCTAATACCACACACTAGCTTCATTTACTTTCCTTCCCCCTATAAAAGTAACTGAGTTTTTGTACAAGAGCAGTCTGATTTAAAATATACTGCTACAAGAGGCACACAAGACCTGATTCCTCTCGTCACTTCATCTTTGTGGTTGGTAAGTCTATGCAGCTTTGTTATTTATTAGAGTTAAGATTGGCATATAACTCTAAACCAATCGTGGAAATGTCCATGTTTTTGTTTCCTGTGGTTGGGCAACCCAGGTTTACAATCGAAAGCAGTTAGTTTTTTAATGGCACAGTTGGCTAGTGTTTTTGTTTTGTTGGATATATCTAATCATAACAATGAACAAAATTTGCAAATACTTTACTGTTGATCCGTGTGTAGGATTACGTTAGTGAGGCGTTTATTGCAAGATGCAAAAACGTAAATCAATGGTAGATAAATAACAAGAAGCGATTTCCCTTAACACAACAGATTGGTATGGAATGGTAGAGAATCCGATCGTTTACATTTTACTTCTTGGAATTTACTGGTATTTGAAACAACTCAAAACTGTACCAATGAAGAATGTCATGGTGCTAACTATAGTGGCATTTTGTATGGCAGACTTGGTTGTTTATTGTATTTCTGGTATTCCACCAGAACTATGCATTACAGCAGGCATTGCATCCCATTGACTCACTTTCTGTCTTTACTTCTGTATGACTGCCATTGCATGTAACTATTTTATGAAGTTTGTCAGAGGATCAAATATTTTAGATCCAAAGAAAAAAGTCGTCCGCTATTGTTTTAGTAGTTTTACTACATCAGCTATTATTGTTCTAAAGTGTGTTCTTTTGGAGTTTTAATTTGATGTTTACATCGTTTATGGAAACCAAAGTGGATTTTACTTCGTTTGTGACATTTTGAGCATTCTTGTAACTTTTGTTGTTGCTAGTCTCCTCATTGCCATATTCAGCATTTGCTGCATGGTTTGGTCATTAACACCTATTTTTGTAAGTTAGAGACAGAGCTATAAGATGCTTCGTTCCAGCATAAAGAATGGAAAGGCTACTCTTTATTGACCACTTGTTATCCTCAAAATGTCAAAAGTGCTTGGCGTGGGTTGGATGTTTGGCTTTGTTGTGCAATTATTGCGATCTCCATTCTGCTTACACGTTTATTATGTGTGTTTTGGAGCATTCCTTTGTTTTGCATTTGTGACCAATGACAAAGTTTAGAAGATGATAAAAAGGAAATTTGTTGCTCGCAAGTCGTTAAAAATCTCGACGGATACTAATTAGATCTGTCTCGTCTTTTATGTCAAGCTATTTAGTGGCACACACTTATGACAAATTGGATGACAGGATCAAACCACACGTTTTAGTCAGTGTACGCCAAGCACCAATTCCTTCTAGAGAACAACCATTTCGCGCTTGGAAAGCCAAAACGGGTGATTCTGCCATAGCTCAAGATTTGCTAGAAAATTCAAAATGCGCCAAAAGTTACGAGAAAATTTTTTTATCATTGGCATAGCTAGAACGTCGTTCCATCTAAGTGTATTGGACTCTGTTTACATTAAAACAAGACTCTGTAGGCACAAATAGTTCCATTTTTCACTTCCAATAATGCTTTGTTTTTCATTTTCTCTTTGTCGTTTATTTCTTTCCTGTTTAATGTTAAGCTAGTTTGATCCATGTTTCTTATGAAAAGGTTGCCATATATCTACCAGACAAGATAAGGTTAAGTATGTTTTTGGCGCAATGTAATAAATTTTAAAGGTGGTTTAGAAAGAAGATAACTAATTGTTCCCGTTTGAACCTTCACGTTCACTACCTTCGCCACGTCTGTTTTATCCATATGTTAGCCTTATGTTATTATATAGCCTTAGGTTCCAATCAATTTGCTTTCCTATTTCAGACATTTCCTTATAATTTAATTACGCAATCCTGCTAAAGCTGGTATAACTTTGAAAGATATAGGACTGACTAGACTTTTAAACTTTATTATTATAATGGAAAAGTAATGATATGTAATCTAGTGAAACAGAGACGAAAACTTTTCTGCAGTAACAGTAATTCATACTGATTATAGGGAAAAAATATGAAGTGTTCTGGATGCTTGGTTAGAGAAATATGTTCTAGCAGCATACGTTTTGAGCTTCTGTGTTTCTATTCAACAATATAAAACAACCAGCATTATTCAGTTTCTGTGACCAGCATGAAAAGGACTTAAAAGTAACAAGGCATATTATATAGGGGTCATTAACACATTGTGAAGTATTGCAAAATATCCAACTGGCAATAGGGCATTGAGCAAACATCAACAATATAATGCACTTTACGAACGATGTACGAACCGCAGACTCGCTGGCAGTCAGGACAGGTAGTTCCAGTGGGGAGGTAATTTCGGCAATAATCATTTGCATGTGCCTTCTTCTTGGTTCCTCCCACCACTGCAGCCCGAGTCGTTGTATTTCAAAAGTGTCAACAGCTTGCTGAGTAGTGACTCTCCACTCAGAACGGTTTCCTCTAAGGAATCAGGTTTGATGTTTGCAATTTTCAAGTAATGTTTTAGGGTATCTTTGAAGCGTTTTCTTTGGACACCAATTTTTAATTGCTCAGTTCCATGTTCTCCACAAAAACTTTTATTTGGAATTCGTTCATCAGGCATGCGTAGGCAGTGCCCAGTCCATCACATCTGTCCCTTCATAATTAGGCCCTTGATGCTAATTGAACAATCTTTGAGTATTGAAGACATTTGCTCGTCTCTCTTCCCAGCTGACCTTGAAGATGTTAAGGATTCTAATATGAAATTGTTCAAGTTCATTGAGATGCCGACGATAGGTTACCCAGGTCTTGCTTCAAAGGAGAAGGGTGGGAATAACCACTGCATAATATGCCATTATTTCAGTCTTTATCTCCAGGTTGGTATTGTCAAAGACTCTATCTCTGAGGTTTCTGAAAGCTGTTCCAGCAGAGTTCAGTCTGTGTTGTATCTAGTAAACCAGATTACCTCTTGAGTTCAGGACGCTGCCAAGGTAGCAGAAATGTTCAAAGTTTTCCAATGTTTGCCCACCAACCATGATGGAAGGGGATAGTGACTGTGGCTCTTCTGGACATGGTTGGAACAGAATTTTCGTTTTTGTGTTATTCATAGTCAAGCCAAGCTTCTGATAGGCATCATTGTAGAGGTAAGATATACTTAAACACTTAATAGAGAATATAAAGAGCAGACTAGTAAGCTTTGCATGGAATGGAATGCACTTAAAAAAGAAGTTCTTATGTCACCTACGGAAAGTAGCGGACTAGAACATACTAAACATGCAGATGAAATATGGATACGGTGGTTAAAATGGCAATTATCAATTCCAAATTGTAATGCGCTGTCACGAAAAAGGGCTGTTGAAGTAAGTTAGTAGATAATATGATGTGAATATTCTTATATATTTTACGAAGATAAAACCAGTAATAAACAATAGTTCTTATGCATTCCTGCTAAAATTATAAAGCATGTAATCTTCTGTGTTAAAAAATTCTAAAGCCATATATCCTACACCAGAACCTCCATAATCTAGAGTTGGACCGTGAAAAAGCTGATCCACTTGGCGAGACCCAAAATCTGGAAGGGCCCTATGTGGCATCCCATGTAAACTCAAATATACCGAATATTTTTAACCAATAAGAAACGACAAAATTAGCATTTTAATGATATATATAGAAGGAAAGGAGTGTAGACAAAACCCATGTCAGATAAAATGGGAAACACGACTGGACTTTGCTAATATGAATTGGAAAGCAAACTGATAGAAGAATTGGCAATCGAAAAAGAGCTACAAAGTAACCTCGACTGTACGGTCACAATTACACAATATGTTCTATGCCCCTAGATGCAAAAACTGTATAGAAGTAAAGAAATAGAAATTGAACGATTACTTTGCAGTCCTGAGCTCACAAAAGACAATATTATAAACAAACCTAACACAACTAATTATCCTAAAACTAGAGATCCTATTAAATGCAATTTTTGTGCTTATTAATAAAACAGAAAAGGTAATTGGTATAAGCCAGAACTTAAAAGCAGTACAATTCAAAAGCATTGTCATCTATACATCAAGACATGCTATATTCTCCTTGATGTAGACTCAGTGTACAACATGTTTATCTCCTTCTATTTATGTGCATTATTAACGTCTAGAGCCTTCTAGAAAATGTTACGTACGTTAGATTCTTCTAGAAGGTGTTATATGTGTCTCAAAACCTGGTAGAAATGTCCCCTGTGTTGCAGGAACAATGATGATGTATTAGTTACATGAAGCTCCTAGAAAGTTCCATTTGATCTTAATTTCTCCTAAAAGCTCTAGAGTATCCCTTTGTGGTCTATACTGTTCTGGAACGTTCTACTGGCTTCTTAATGGTTTTCTTAGACCATTCAAAAGCTATATAAGCGGTTACTTTCCAGAAATTTCATTACTTTAGACTTAGATGAATGTAATTAAGCCTTGGTGGATTATAGGCTCAGAGATACCTTACTTTGTAAAGAGATTTATTATTAGAGTTTATCAACTGGAATTTGTATATCACAGCCTAGTTGTCTAGTTGTTGAAGTTCCATCTAGCTCACATATACTCTCCACTCGCCATCAGGGAATCTTATTACCCTGCCTGCATTTTGTGCACTTCAGTGTTAAAGATGCGACAATGTGTATGATGAATGTAAATTCCAGCGAAAGAAACATATGACAGACTATATAAAAACGAACTTCATCAACACAATACAATTCATCTTATCCCTTTCCTCTTGCGAAATGATACGTTAGGATCAATAGAAAACGGGGAAATATGTGGAATTCTCCTTTGGCTTAAATCTTTTCTTTTCTGAGAAGACTTATGCTTTGTAATGAACTAAACTTGTATTTAGGTAAGTAGTTTATCAAGTGTGTCTTATTAAGCGGTTTATTAAGGTTCTTAAGTCTTTTCTGCAAATTCCTAGTGTTTGCCACAGTTTCGAATTCTTCAACATATTGTATACTTCCACACTCAAAGATGAGCATGGGTTTTTAAGTGGACACTCCCATAAAATTATATTTGAAGTCATGAACTTTGATAAAAAAGAAAAGAAAACCGACTAACAAAAAAATGACAAAGAAACATAAATTTCAAACAGCAATAAATAATCATTCAAGGGAAAATGGAACAATAGACGTCATGTACTCAGTACAAATACTTGTAGAAATAAAAGCAATCAAATGATAATAATGATCATTAATAAGATTGACTTTTTCAATCTTCAAAACACTGGCTAAATCATTGACAGGGGTCTACATCGGTTTAAAACTAAATTTGACTTATTTATCTAATTAATGTCTATCTAGAAGTATTCACATTTCACTCTTAAACTGATGTTGTTAAAAGCTAAAAGTTGATAACAACACTTGTCGAAAACCTAACCATTTACATAGGTAATCATAACAAATTAATCAATTTGCGTATAGCATAATGAAAGAAAAAATATAAGCAGGAGGACGAAAAGTAGATTTTACTGCCGAATCTCCGCGTGGGCGTCGTAGAAAAACGCAGGGCAACTCAGTGTCCATCCTTGCGTTCGACGGCAACACAGGACAACGGAACCATAGCCCGGAGGAGGATATTATCAAAACATTCACGTTATTTTTTGTGACGACATGTGTAGTAGTGATTGACAGACAGAACTGATAGACGTAAGTCGAAATCCTATTAAATTGCCAGGGCTGTCACTGAAGCAAACTACTTATTTTCTTGATCCAATAACCGCTCTGTACCTTGAAATATCTCTTGTAGAAACCATTGGAGCATATCAACACCACTGACATTGATAAACATTCGTCCATTCAGATCACTTGCTTCTGAAGTAAACAAAGTCCTTTTGACCAACTTTTACTGGCCTTAAGGTAGGAAAATGCTATCTTAGTTAAAAGTCGAGATGTCTTAAAACCTAGAAACTACATCGAGAGTGAAAGAAAAGATGGAATGGAAGACATACACGTGTCGAGGATGAGGAAAAGAGAAAGCATTTGGCTTCTTTTGTTTTTACTTTTGATAAAAGATGTCGTGCCTTTATGGATAAAACCTCATCCGGTTTTCCGACCTGGTATGTATATATCTTATAACCATCAAAGATTTTAATAGGAAACACAACCCTTATACAACAATAGTTGGTGTTGCAGAGCTATGTCTAACATGTATCCCTCTTGGAGATATGACGTCATTGACAATGTAGTTAATCAAGGTATTACATAGCAACGAGACAGTAATTTTCTGTTCCTGGTATTGATCGTAATAACGGAACACAGACAACGTCGTAAATCAAAATGGGATTTCATATAGCCTACTAGACTGATGTAGGACTCATTGAAATCACTGTCAAAAAAGTTAACTTTTTCTTTATTGAAAAAGTCAAAAACAGCTTCTATGGACAAGAAATTGCCACCAATTGTAAAGTGACGTTCGGAAGAACTTTAATCGATCACATTGTCAAATGTTTTTGACGCCAATCTACGGCAAGACAAATAACCTTCACTTAGTCATTACAGACAATAGCCTTAAACATATAAGTTGGCGTTGTTTTGCCACCAAGTTTGCATTACTTCTCAAATGCAAGGTGATTTGAATAATTTGAATAAAATATAGCAAGCCACTTTTGCTCTTTTTGCTGTACAGATCTTGGTTTTGTTTTAAGAGCGTGTCTTCTGTGTCGCCAAATATAATTTTTTTATTATAATTTCAAGTTAAAAACCATAAAAGTGTACGACTTGCGTTAGTAAGGTATGAAGTATCCAAGGTTTTGTATAATAATATATGTCATGACTGCAAAATAAGAAGGAAATCATTCACAATCAAGTGTGTCATACTTGATTCTGAGATCAAACAATGCTGTTCTTTCTCACTCCTGCTTCTCACTTCCGAAAATCAATCTTGTTTTATCTCGGTTTTCTTCCATCTTAAATATAAGTCATTGTTACACCATATATATGCTATTGTGTGTTCCATACAGGCCCCACAGAAAAGATTTTGCAACAAAATGGTGATGTCTGGCTTTTGGCAGGAAATAAAATGTCATATCTCGTATCCAATACAAGCATGCCGTTTTATGACGCTAAAGACTTCTGCGTACGCAAGGGTGGAAGTCTCGCTTCTGTGAATAATGTCGAAGATCAAATAGCCATTGAAGCTGTAACTCTGAGAGAACGAATAGTGCACACGAGTAACTTTTGGTTAGGTATGTTCCAATAAGATATATTTTACTAACACTTCAATAATGTGTCTACATTTCGTGAAATCTTCCGTGAATTTGAGCAAGTTAAACCTTCTTTCTTGAGAATGATAACCGAGCTGCATGTTCAGAGTCATGAAAGATATTAACAACTAAACACATGAGTCGATTACTCCGCTAATTATTTATCTCACTAATAATTTAGTTTCATATTTAATGAAAAAGCAGACCTCCAAATCTTGACAACTTACTATGACACCTCACAAAGAAGACACAGAACACCTGCTAATATTCACAGTTCAGCTTGAGTAGCTACTAGGTAGTAATTCAATGCAATCGGATGAGAGGAAGGAAGCAAATGGAAGTAGAAAATTCCCCTTTTTGTTCTTATTTTGATTAGCTTTTGTTGACTTGTTATACTGTGCAACTTAGGATCGAGTGGTATTTCAATTTATAGTAATAACACCACTTCACTAAACTGGATTATTAACAACTGAGGATCTTTCGTCTACAAGGGATCTTTTTTGAGTACGTGAACACGAAAAAAATTGCTTAAATAGAGCGCACATGAGTGGAGACCGACCAAGGTGGTGTTTGTTTGAGTTTGTAAATGGGTAACAAAATTTATACTTGGCTGTCAGGAAACGGTGCTCGAAAATAATGCATAAGTAGTAAAGAAGAAATATGGTTGCACCTAGTGACGCGTACCTACTACTGTAACAGAGTAAAGGGAGAGAGTGACATCACAAGCTATACAGAATGATGTTATACAGGAAAATGACTAACGATATGTGGTATTTGTACAGACAAATGATTTGCGAACCAAAGAAGCATAGATAGGTTTACGTATCACGAAGACCGTGTTGACAATATTTGGGTTTTTAAGACGAAAAGATAACAGGAAAATAATCAGTAGGTAGCAACCAATTAAACTAAGGAAGGTAATGGATTATTTGTATGTTAAAACACGGTGATAATATAGCTTATTTACATGGTTCTACCTAACAGGTTATGTTTTATAAGATTAATTGCTGTAGGCTTTTAATAGCCGTTATTCAATTGCATTAGGTACTCTTAAAAGAAAATCATCATCAGACAATTTATAAACATCAAAGCTCATCTAGATAAGAGAAGATAAAGAACAGACTTATTGTTTTATATTTTATTGCATAAGATGATCACATAGCAATGCTTATATTACAAATCATACTCCACTGTGATTAAAAGCCTATAAGCTTAAACAGAGGGAAACAATGTGAACACACACGAAAACTCAAGGGAATAATTCTAGTAAATTTTAAATAGTTACAATAGCTTTACAACCTTTGTTTAAATCATTTCCTTTTATGTTTTCATAATGGTTTTATTCAAGATAGCAAAATAACTAAGAGGGGAAATGTTGATTCGAAGAGATTGATACTTTGATGTAAGCATTTGAGAAGGGAATCAAAGGTAATGATTTAATTCTTGGAAGTGTACTTGAATTAGATTTCAACGTCTCCATGTAGGATTATATGAAACATTGGGACTACATATTAATGGATGGACATGGCTGAAGCGAGACTTTATTGGAAACCAAGATACATACAAAAATTGGGCGAATCATGAACATCAGTTTGGAGATCCACTTCGGGATTGTGCTGCCATGAGTCAGGATGGAAAATGGGTAGTGAAAGATTGTGACGACAATGCAAGAGCTCTTTGTCAAAGAGATACTGAAAGAGGTATGATCTAAAAAACAATCATTTACATTAAAATTGCATTTAAGTCACCAACCACAATTCGCGGTTGGTGATTTCAAACACATTGGCCATGTGAAGGGTCTGCAAATCATCACGTCCATTATCAGCATACCGCGACGACAGTGGTGTGTCCCTTTATCTTAACTATCCCAGTTCAGGTTTTCTTGTCAGTTTTATCTTGTTTCACTAATCCTGTGGTTCTCATCAGCTCCTAGGTAGTCTGAAACCAATACATAGGTATCTTGACCCTCGACGTGGTTACTTCCTGTGCGTCTTCCAAGGTTCGCATTACTGGTGTCACGTAACTTGTCCTCGACGCATTCCAATACCACGCTAATGTTCTCCTTTTCCAGACATTAATGCATCTTTCTTTTCCCAGGTTTTTTCTTGTGATTAAACTAGGTATTTTTTGTTTACCAAAACTGACTTTAAACCTGCACTATACCGCAGGTATGTCGATGATACTCTCTGTTTATTTAAAAATACTGACCATGGTTATAGTTTTTTGACTATATTAACCATCAACACCCTAATATTAAATCTACAGACAAATTAGAAATTAACAATACTTTGCCTTTTTTACATGTTAATGTTTATCAAGATTATCATGCCTTTTCACCCAGCCTATGGAGGAAAAAGGCATTTACTGATCTCTCTAGTCTAGCTCCTACTAAGTAAAATATCTATTTAATGCAGGTCCTAAGATATCGTGCTTTCCACATCTGCTAATCCTACCACGTTTACGAAGAAATCCCACGAATTAAGAAGATTCGGAATGAAAATTTCTTCCCCGAGAACTTTATTGACCGTGTTATTAAGAAGTTTCTAGATCGCCAATTCAACCTGAAGCCGCCTGTCACACTTCATGATAATGTCTCGATATTATTTTGCATACCATACCTTGGACAGTATAGCTTATAAATGAAAGCAAGACTAGTTAGAATAATCAAACAAGGCTACCCCAACTTAAGGTTATTTTGGATAGCCTAAAAGAATTGGATTATTTTTTCCATTTGAAGTTCGCCTTCCTCTGTTATTTACAAATTTCATTGTCCAGGCTGTAATGCCTCGTACTCTGGGAAAACCTCTAGCACTTTAATTACCGTTTGCAAACAACACTAGGGAATTAATTAAGCTGATCGTGTTATTAAAATGAACCCATCTTCCAGTGGGGAACCACATTAGCCAATCAGGTCATATCGCGTCAATTAAAGACTTTTCTATCCTGGACAAGGCTGACAATGACTTTAACTTGCTCATCCTCGAATATCTTCGTGATCGACCTGAGTTAATTCCCATCAGTTCTCGTTTTTCCTTGTTCTTTTAACAACTTATACGTTATGTATTTCTTTTTTCCCTCCTAGTCTTTATGCTTTTTTAAGGCGCCTGAAATGTAATTTTCGCTTGTTTACGACTTCTGTTTGTTTGTAATCTTGTACAAATACATCGTACATCTTGTAATATTATTGCTGAAGTTGAACCAAGTTTGGTTCGAACCGTACAATAAATTGCCAGCCTGGATATAAAAGGAATTATCAAAAGGTTTTTGAACTAATATCAAACCGAGGATGCTTTTCGTCGCCTCCCTTGTTATTTGATTTTAAGTAAAACTGCGTTTCCCACCCATATGTCCTATATCTAAGTTTTCTTTGACAAGTTTGACTTGTTAAGCCAGTAGTACCACAGAATAGAAAGACCAGAAGCCTCTCTAGACAAATTTTCGGCAGAACGTTTTTAAGTGCGCATGCCTGGTCGCAGCAAGTGTAAGTCGTACTACGCATGCCCCATTTCAAAAAAGGGTTGTCTTTGGCGCCTGATAATTTTAGCGGGAAATTTCAAAATCAAAACATGTCGTCGAGTAAAAAGCGGAGGAAGTCAGGTCAAACGTGATGTTCGGATTTGAAGTGTTCAAACGTCAAAGGTAGTAACCTTAATTTTAGTTTCTTTAGGTTTTCATTGGACGGAGAAAAGTGAGGCCTGCATTTTCCTTGTCGTTTTGAGCACAAAAAACCATTTCTATTCTGTTGTGGGAGTCCGACTCCATACTGGATTTCATGCATTTAGGCCAGAAGATCTCTGGCGTGGACTTGGCGTGAAGTGTTGATTTAGCCTAAATTATACTCCTTGGTGTAAGAATTGGTGTTCCTTCCTTACTGAATGGCCAATACACTTACTTGATTGATTTACCATGCTGTCAAATGATGATGATGATGTCAGAGGAAACTTCCACCACTGCCACACCTGTACCCTTGAGCTCTGTCTCCATATCCATCCTTCCGGGTTAATTGTTTCATAAGATCTAGCTATAACCTGTAGTAAACATGCTTGACAAATTGATCTGAACTAGTCTTTGATCTCCAAATTTCTTTCACTGCTATCAGAGTTTGTGGTCATTCCTTTGCGAGTGGCTGGCAATACACCTGCTGGATTAATGGCGGACTCGTCCCCATGTAATCTCAGATTTTTTCTGTCTGAGATCAAGTTACAGATTAGAAAGACCAGAAGCCTCAGTCTCGTCGGAACCCTGTGATCTCAGGTAGACAAAATCTGAGATTACATGGGGACAAGGCCGCCATTAATCCAGCAAGTGTATTGCCAGTCAGCCAATAATCCAGCAAGTGTATTGCCAGTCAGCCAAATGGGCCATGCGTAGTACGACTTACACTTGCTGGGATCAGGCATAGGCACTTAAAAACGTTCTGCCGAAAATTTGCCTCGTGAGGCTTCTGGTCTTTCTATTCTATGGTAGTGCCTGAGTATCTGCCTCGATTAGAAAAATTTCACCAGCGACATGTTTTCGTTTTCGCCCCAACACTGAAGAAAAGTTGTCAACAAGGGTGATTTAAATGGTTAATCTTTCAAAAATTCTTCGCCAAAGTACACGGAAGAATAACACAAGAATATTATGTCTGTTTTAAATATAGCAGAATTCTTCATAAATACTGTAGACAGGCCTTTATATGAATGTCACCATAGTCATCAAAGTTGTTGCCAATCACAATGTAAATCACAATGTAAGTTTCTGACCACCAATGGTCTCTGGTTCGTAGTAAGAATTATGATTCTCAACAAAGTTCTTGATATCTAAAGACAATAATTAGGTGTCAAGGCATGCCTAACACAGGGCATGGATAACAAAGCATACGAAAGCTATCAAAGACAGTGTCGATTTTGTGATAAGTACCATTGTGTCAGTCATTGCAATCCCTGAAATTTATGAATTTTAAAGAAGAATCTTTAGTAGCAACCCAACGTGCTATCTAGTGATCTCAAACTACACTCGTAAGTTAACGTAGACTTCTAAGTTTAGATGATAGGTAAAATATGGAGTCAAAGTAAAGTGTGATGGCATCGAAGATTTTATCTACACTTGAGACGTGCAGGAGGAAGAAAAACACCTTCTTACAAGGCATAGATTTCGAACGGAAAGGCAAACGTCAAATCAATACAAACTTTCTATAGTTACTTCTTTCCAGTTACAGTCAATGATTGCGTGTAATCTTACTTCTTTGCAGACGGTGCTCTTCCAAGGTTAAAAGGGACAAAAACCTCAATGCCATCCATGCATAAACCAATATCAGAGGCTTCTGCCACGGATTTTGCAAAAAATTTGGTAAATCTTCTGATTCCTATCATCAAAAATCAATCTGGAGAGGCACTTCAAATTCCTACTAGAACAACACCGAAACCATTGGAGTTTGCACAAAGACCGACAGATAGCACAAAACACGGCAATGACTCATTGGGCCTTATATCGGGAGATATTGAGCGCAAGGTAGGCATTGTGCAAGAAGGAGAAGAGCTAGTTAGACACGAAGAAAAACTCTCGGGTGGAGAAAGCATGCCAAACATGCAAGATGTTCGTTTATCAAGTAAGAGTGAAGAAGCGATTCCTCCACCAAATGAGTTGCCTGAAGGGGAAAAAGAATGTAAGTAAATATTGAGGAATTAGGTGCATTGTACTGGATTAAGATAGTTTGCAAGCTATTCCTCAGACTTTATAAGTAAAGAATTTATGCCGTTCAGTTTAACTCGATCCTTCACGGATGAATTTTAAATTTTTCTTGTCCAGTCAAGACATTGTATCATATACACACGAGGTCAGAATTTGAAATCTATTTTCTTTCTCCGTCTAGATCGCTGTGCACTTCTAAATTTCCTAAATCATTATGGTAGACCTGTTAGAATACTTCGCGTGGTTAATGATAAAGTAGCAAAAAGCATCTTCTTTAATGAAAGCAGCTACAAATTAAAGACCATCTTCAAGCGCATTGCAAATGTTCGTCGGATGAAACCTGTAGAATATTACGCAGTTGCAGACGAAACGAAGTTGCCATTACAACTTGACGGTATGAAGTCCTTACCACTTATTCCTGGTGACTGCCGGGGAGAATTTATGGACGTTATTGTCACCGCAAGACTAGATGATGACCCTGAAGGTAAGCGCCGTTGCCACACTTCATGTAAAACCTAGTGTACTGATTAAAACACGGAAACCGATCTGAATGGATGGAAAGTTTATGGAGCCGTTGACTCTCATGAAAAACGTAGCAATGTGTCCTACAATGGCATAGCTAGTTCACAAGCCAACTGGCTCACAGCTTGCCCTAAGAGTACAAGCTATGAAAAGACAGAAAATAGAGACAAATACTTTATAATCAACCTTTTTCTTTTTATTCTATTATCCACTACAAGGATTACGATATCATCAACAGCTATGTGGAATAGTGTATGACGTGACTACCTAGAACCATTCATTCATCATTGCTGTCACTTGTCTGGAAGTCCCTTAAGTGATAAACCAAATTAATCTCGTAGGATGAAATTATTTCTCGAATGACGGGAAATCCACATTGTTAATTACGCGATAACTATTCCTTTAGCAATATCTGGTCAGAAAAGATCCATGCTTTGATTATAGACGTAAATTGATTTTAATCAAAGTTGGTAATGTAAATTGAAATTCTGTGCAGAGTAAACATTCCCTCCACATCTTGTTTCCGATTGAAGAAAAGGCTTAGCAGGGGACAACCTCCAGATTATGTGACATTTGTTTCTTTTGTTGGCAATTTAAAAGGTTTATATGATCTTTGTGGCAAATGTTGGCGCGAAAGGATATGGAGCCCTAATTGGCATCAAGTGTGCATTACACAGATGTCCTTTTCATGGGACATACTTTATTTATTTGTTGTCATTTACTTTTAGATGAAGGCATACGTCAGCTGATTAATAAAGCGCTGAATCAAACTACGTCAGCTACAGCAGAGGCATCTCAAAAGGCAGCCAATGCCACTTTAATTGGTGACAAGCGAAATAGGCAACTACAAAGAACGGGGAAAATTTGTGAATTAGAAACATTTGGTGGAAATTCGGATGGTAACTGTTGTCGCTTTCCCTTCAAGTACGAAAATGTAATGTATTACGACTGTACAACAGCAGGACGACATCACGATTGGTGTGCTACGACACATGACTATGATCGAGATGGAGTTTGGGGCTATTGCTGTGGTAGCAATGAATGCTGAACTTGGTGAAAATTAATTAACAGTAGAGTGATATTATACACATAACATTATCGATTTCGTATAAAAGCAAGTTTCATATACACATATATCTTACGCAGAAACATATATCTATACGCAGAAATATACATATGTATGTATGTATGTATGTATGTATGTATGTATGTATGTATGTATGTATGTATGTATGTATGTATGTATGT
>JANTCA010041326.1:0-19568 GCA_024741275.1 Chironex yamaguchii
AAATGTTACTTCATCGTGATTTATAAAGAACAAATTACAGAGGGACATAAAATCATTCTGTAAGGCTAATTAGATATTTACTGCTTTATAAGAATCCTGCAAAGAATACTTTTAACATTTTCTGCAATTTGTTTTTGTTTAAGCAAATTCTTTCAGCTGGACAAGAAAGAGAAAAAATGATTAACGAAAAGCGCTGTTACAGATTATACATTAAGATGAGTTGATCATTGCAAAATGCAGGAGAAAGAATGCAAATGACAAATATGATGATTTATATAATTGTGTGACCATAACAATTGAAAGTGATCGTTTACAGATGCTTCAACTTAGTTAATAGATGGTGCGGAAATCCTCATGTGCATAGAATGGAAAAAAGAACTTAATAAGCTCTAAAAAATTTAAGACAAACAGAGTTTAGTGAATGGCAAATTAAAGTATAGAATTCAAAAAAGTAACTTAGGAGAGACCAACCAACCATTATCAAAAGAAAACATACCATTGCTAAGACTGGCAACTGATTTTGAACACACTGGTCAATTTCCTTTTTCATAATTTGGTCTCCGTTGTCTATAATCCATGGCATGGTGAGATTCTCATACTGTACCTCATGAAGAATGCTTGTATCCAAAATATCACAAGCATGTCCGTATTCAGCACATAATTTGTTAATGCATGGCAAAGTACTGGTAACCAAAAGCTGACGTTCTCTAAATGTATCTAAAATAACATAAACGTATAAAGAATCATGCTAAAGTATAAACATTGCATGACAGTGATCTGAGAAAATGGAAAATATTTTGTATCATGTATGATTTTCATTCATCAGAGATCTTTAAGATGCTAAGAAATTCTCATGTATACTAGAAATGTTCAAATGTCCAACCGACATATCTGATTGTTATCCGTTAAGTGCGACAAATGTTTTAAACTGATACAAGACAATTGTAAGATTATTAGAAAAGTGGTATCATATCATATCAAGAGGTTTATTAAAACCCAAGTGTACATCGTAAGCTAATTTAGTTATTGTGCTTTACTCAAATTGGGAAGACTTGATTCTTGCCTAATCGTCGTCATTTAATTGTCCACTTGAAAACATTTATCAAGGCAGACATATGAAGTCTTTACGTTTCTTAAGCTAGTTATTTCCCTTATGGTTGAACTGTAGTTGCAAATTCCTATCCCACTATGTGTTTTCTTTCAACAGTATATAATACTGTCACCACCAAGGGAATATATTTACATAACAGAGACCTAACGTAAGATTAAGCGAGTTCACCTTGTTGTCCAATCAAAAAGACTTTGAGTGTTCTTCTTGAAGATGGATACGCGATAGCAGTTTTCCCCTTAAAGAGTTGATATGAAGCATGTTTTAAATCAAAGGTTTCTGAACCATCGTCTAGTGAGACGGGAGATAAATTTCTTGTCAATGTAGAAAATCGTGGAAATAGAGGGGGTGGTCTTGCACCTGATGGTTCTGGAAGGATTGGCAAAGGTTCATCAAATGGTAAGTCTTTTTCTCCTACAAGAAGAAAGAAAGTGCATGTTAGGATCAGATTGAAATATTGTGAGCTTAAAAATACAATCCTATTTGGGATAACAAGCTGAGCAGATTTATTGTCAATAAAATCCTGCAATTTTTTAATTTGAACCTCCTAGACAAGAGATCAAATGTATAAGTTATATAACATTATATTAATTATCTGCTACAACTGACTGTATCGATAACAGGTATGAGACAACAAAAACCGAAATAAGCGTAGGACAAATTAAAATTAATTCCAACGTCGAAAACGTTTATGTATGTCGTTCTCTATGTCAGTTAGTCTGAAGTTTTTTGTGCTGATAAAGAAAGAACCCAATTCTTCTCTCGTATATATGTCGCATAATCAAACTGACATACTACTGAAAGAAAGAGTATCACTGGTCTCGAAGCTTGATATAACAGGAAGGTTGTGACTTGGAAGACATCTTAATTTGCGTAGAGTGTTCACAGGAACCAATCCTTGATACGTAGGACTGAGGGCTACCAACAACATGTCAATTTATATCTTAAATCCTATATATCGTATTTAAGTAGCTTTCAATCACCTATTTACCATTACAATTTTTATATATTTCATTCTAACCTGCTGATGACACTGAACTTCTTGAAGGCGACAATTTAATTCTTGGCTGCTTTGACTCATTAGCTGTCATTATTAATTCTTTGCCTTCCTTCTCTTGGGTTATTTCTTGTAATCTCGTTGTTTCGCTCACTTTGTGATTCCTTTTGTCTTTCGATTGTAAGGCCTCGATATGGTTTATATTATCATTGGGATCTGAATAGGACGCGGAGCGAATCCCTGAACTTGAATCTTGTCCAATACTGCTATGCTTATCACCATTGGCAATTGATTTGGGTTTGGTGGTAAGCTAAGCCAAACACAAAGATCATGATGTTATAAAAAATTATATTCTTCGCCTGCCTTTGGATGGTAATAATTAAAGGCCAAATTTTTATCCAATTAAAAGTAAAATCTTAGACACTTAGTAATCTTTCCCAAGCAAAATTCAAAACCTGACTAAAAAATAAACCTTTGATATCGATGAAAGATAACTTACTTTAAGTTAATTATAATTAAAAAATGATTAATGACAGATAAGTGAACTAAATACGCTAAGTTACAGTTAACACAGACTTAACCTTGCTAATATCTACCAAGCAATTCAGTCCTCTTCGTCTAACGGAAACCCAGTAAATATCCGAGGCTCATCTCCTTATTCTTCATTGGCTATAGCTAGAATTTTGATTGTATCGACCGTGTAGTCCTGTAGAATCATGTGCACATCATCACACATAATGCATACCTTGGTGTACTTGTACAAATGTTGTACAAAGATTGATAAGTTAAAGCAGAAAACAGTTAATCTATAAAATACTAAAGGAGTTAAACCGAGATGCATACTGCCACCTTTAGGCAGCCAGACAGAGATAGATACATAGAGAGAGGTAGACAGAAGGAGATTGTGTGTTTATTTGTGTATCTTTGAGAGATAGATCAATGGTTCATCACAGGTTTAAGCTTCCAGAAAAGTAATTTACAATGGATTATCAAACGTTAATAGATGAAACCTGCCAATGTGACATTAAGAATGGGAGTGGCTCTTTGTTACAACGTTTCAATGCAAAATGTGTGTAGGAGCTGTCGATCAAGTTTTGTTGCTCTCTAAACAAAATTAATTTTTATACTCGTCAGGCTCTGCTATTTCATAGATTAAGCAATGAATTGCATTACTCTGATTTTGCTTTTTCTACATTCCTTCTGGTGGTTCAAATTCATGATATTGCGAATATAAAAGTTCAGTTTCTTTGACATAAAATATGTAGACCTAAAGTACCTCTTCCGTTAACTTGATTTCCCCTAAAGGATGTTTTTTGAAATGTTCTATTATCTCTCTGACAGTCTTGAAATTCTCTCCTCCAACGTAAAGGACTGAGCCTCTCCGAGATATGGAATGGTGAATCACATATTTACCAGCACTATTCAAGAACAGTAATAAAAAGCAAGCAACGTAGACAATAATTTGGATATTATTATAGGTTTAAATAAAAACGATGAATCAAAGTAAGGAAAACGGATAAAAGCATTATGTTGTAAACGTCATTAAAATTCCTGGCTTTCTGTTTGCTAATTAAAGAAATAATACCTGATAAGGTTGTAGCAAATTGAACTTGAGCAATCTTTTTGTGGTACAAAACTTGAAAATCGCCTTGAAAATTTACGACATTCCACTAAAAACATACTTAGAAACCTTTTTTTCCTATAAATAGATTGCCACATACCTATACTTTCTCTTCTGAAAGATTCATACTCCGAAATGAGTCAGACGTCAGAAAAGCTTTTAAGTATGTTTTTAGCGCAATGTCGAGAACTTTTGTTCTTGTCTGTTCTTGGTCTTATTCTTACCAAGATAGTACGACACAGAATGCTAATAGCAACAATAATAATAATTATAATACTTAGCTTATTTTAGTAGGCTAACTTTCATAGTTATAGAAAGCATCGTTTCGAAACGTTTGAGTCCATTTAGAACGCAACAGGTTGACAAAACTTTAATTAAACGAATCAGATGATATTGAAGCTTTTTATATTATTTGGTTAAATATGATTTGCAGCTGAAAGGATAATGAAATGGCCCAAGTTTAGTTTGGAAATCATTGATCAGTCCTTAGCATGCAACGAAAATTTAAGAATTTAAAAAGTGTTCCTTTACATGATCTGTTCTTTGCTTGTGTCTGTCAGCAATTAGTTGTGTTTTGTCTCAAACAATTCCTTTGCCTGAGTAATCTTCCGTCTATAAACCATTACTGGCAAGCATGCAAGTTATCTATCTGTTCTTTTGATTTTAGTGAAAACGTAAGACGTTTTGGTTACATCTGCCTTATGATTAATTAACCCTCTTATTACAGTATTCATTGAGCTATTCAAAGGCAACCCCTGTAGTCAGTGCTGAAAAGAAACACGTCTTGTGATAATTGTGAGGAATATTTCAATTGATCAGTTAATTAAGCAATAAATCGATCAAATATAACTTGACTTATTTAGCATGAGTTCCCAAAAGACTGTGAACAACGCCAAAATCAATGTAGTATAAGATACAAACAGCAAGGAAGACTTGTTACCTTTGCGATATGAATAATTCAGATGTCAAATCATGTGATAATGTGTAACACCCTGGTTTTGTCTCCGCCAAAATAACTTCAGCATCAGCTCTTGAAAGGCGAAAGGGTGAAAGTCTAGTAAAAAAATCAAGTCGGATTTGCGATCAATCTTATACTAGTGCATAATATAAGAAAATTGTTCTACAAGTCACATACTAAGGCCATGAGATGTCTTGGGTCATCACACGCCATGCCATAACAAGCCAATGCCATCGCAAGTCCACGCTACCACACATCAATACCGCCACAACATAACGCCACTACAAGCCAATACCATCACAAGTTAACGATATCAAGAGCAAGGTAACCGCAAGTCAAGGCCACCAGAATAATAAAATGACCACAATTCAATGCTAAAACAATTCATCGCCACCACCAATTACCACCACCATGCGTAAACAGCATCACTGGTCAACGAACTGCAAACCATGGTTAATACAACCGAACACCACTACAACACAACACTATTGCAAATCTATGCCATCACAAATCGTAAGGGCAAGTATGACAGAGCCAACCCACATCATGAGCGCTTTATCCAGCATGGGTTTTGGCTCTGACATATCAACCAGGCTGTTTCTTGATATTACAATTTAAACGTATGCCTCGTTATCTAAGTTATGGATTATTTCCTGACACTTTAACTTTTGATCAAATAATCGTCTAATTGAGGAGATAGCTAGCCAACATCGATGAAATCGAGTTCAATCTTGAGCAAATTGCTCTCTTCAACAAATTTCTCTATACATTTATTGTAAATGCATACTAACAAAAACATTCGCTGTCAAACTTCTTATTCTGTTTCTGCTTTTGTCAAATATCATAATTTGCCTTTTTATTAAAAGATCAAAGCTACTGATACCGGTTTAGCAAGTCCTAAATCGGTTATCCATTATTGAAGAAAGAAAGAACCAGCTTCTGGTGACATTTTTCATCGTTGTTTATTGCAGATGATTATTATTAGAGATAACTTTTAAGTGTGTTACATGGAAGATATCTTCTGCTAGCTATTCTGCAAAAATCGAAATATTCTACAATGGGAAAACATGCTTTGGGACAGAAATAATCAATTAGTTAGAAGTATGGTATAAATAAATTACTGATAGTATATCGTTTTCATTGCTTTAAATTGTATTCTATGCATTGAGGCACATTGATACATCTGTACAGTGCAGGTAATTAATAAATGGGAAGATTCGTGACGTAAATGAGTTATGAAATCAAAAGAATTAAACTTGATATGATATTTTGCAAAGTGTTCCGTGAGATTCACATCCTTCATTTCATAGTGGCAGGTGGTGGATAAAAATAAGCATTAGTGTAAACACAATTTATACACGAATTTTGTCATGACACGTTCTCAGAGCATTCTTAGAGACACCTCAATGTAACAGGAGCTAATGATTACCTACATCGCGACACAAGGTCAACAAAGAGATCACTCCTGCGTTCATCTCCTTGTTAGCCTCAGCATGCATGCCATTACTGCAGCACAACTGAGAATGGAGGCCGGAGGAACTATTTAATCACAAAAGTCGGTTGTCATATCTTAAGACCTAATACATCACCGTAGATGGCCGTATTTATAACTTGCTTCCGTCTCCTAGTAGAATTACATGGGTACTTAGCCCTCAGAGACAAAGATTAATAACTGAAAATTTGAATCAATACACATTGTCTCTGGTTTCACTATTAGTGTTTGCTATACTTTGAGAAGGGGTGTTTGATCGCTTCAATCCATGAACGTTTTATTTCGTGTGTGCTTTTTAGTACACTTTCCTATTCTGTTTGTGATTTTCAGTATATTTTCTTGTTTTGTGTGTGATTTTTAGCATATTTTGTTATTTTGTGTGTGATTTTTAGTATATTTTCTTGTTTTGTGTGTGATTTTTAGCATATTTTGTGTGTGATTTTCAGTATATTTTCTTATTTTGTGTGTGATTTTCAGCATATTTTGTGTGTGATTTTCAGTATATTTTTCTTATTTGTGTGTGTGATTGTTAGTATATTTTCTCATTTCGTGTGTACTTTTAAGCATAATTCCTGATGTAAGTTTTAGTGATAACCTAATTAGTGCATCTAACCCTCAAATCTACTGTGTTTTTTCACCTGCTTGTTAATTACTGTTCAACAACAGGTTCTTTCTCCTAACTTCTGCAATATGAAATTTGCTTTTATTACCTTGTGTGTGATTTCCTTTTCAGCGCGACCTCTGATCCTTTCAGACTACTTTTCCTTCTTATCTGTCTTCAATAGTTAGAATCCTTAAGCAACTCTTACCTATCAGTGGTTTTAAGGAGCAAATGCATTTAAAAACCCCAAATCTCTTTTGTCCAAATTCTTTTGCCTTAAAAGCGGTGGTTTGCTAAATTTAGTTAATATCATTGCCTACGATTTACTTATTACGGAATATCTTTAGGCTTTTGATTCAGCCAAACACAAAGGCTCTGATCTTCAGTATTCTTTTAAGTCATACATATGGTGTGTTAAAAGTTATCTTCACCTCATCAATATTTTCTGTCATAAATTTAAAATATTAGCACGTGACCAATGCCAACTTTTTAACTTCTTTAAGTTCATCAAATTTATGCTCATGTTGAAGTTTATGTGTATGCCTGATTATAACGCAAAAGTTGGAATTGATTATCCATGGGTAATATTATGTCTATCTTGTATTAATACGTTACATATCCGATATATTATTTCATAAAACTAATCGTTATTTAGTTCATGGTAGCACTGTGGGCTAAACTAACGTAAATGTTGAGTGCTGAACACGATGTACAATTTGATAAAAATTAATTTTGTAATCCTGTTATGAACTTGAGCCCACAGATGTTCCCCATACCACGCTCTGCTATCGTAGAAAGCAACAACATTTTATCAAGCCAAAAACTGTCGATTCCGGATTGAAACTGTATGTTAGACTCTACTATGACAAAATTGTAGACATGAAATTGTTGAGAATATAAATACTTTGCTTGCCTTGAATACACATATGGACACATGCTGACACGAGAAATCACCTGTAGTTTAGAAAACCTGATATCTCTGAATGAACACACATCCCAATTAGTTTTTGCCATATTAAGAACCTCTTCAGTGATAACATGTGTTTGAAGTTGTCATGCTTTTGTCAGGTGAACTGATATCAAAATGTCATGTGGACCCACCTTGAAATACGGGACTACTGAATACATGTTTTTGCTTTCATCAGAACCGTCGCAATATTGTAGGGATTTGATTAAATCATCTATCTGAAAGCAGTTGTTTTACGATCAATGGCTTCTCGTAGTTTAGATAACGAAACACAAATTTTCCTTGCGATCATTCTATTCCACTTTTCAAAATGTGTAAGTTGAAACGGTGCTCATCCCTCGTTTTTACAAAGTGCTCACAACCTATTTTGTGCCTTTATTAGTAAGAATTCCAACCCAAAAACTTCATATATGAGAGAACAAAACTGAATTTGCCATGTCAAGCCTCACATTTTGGGCAATCAAAAAGGAATGTGGTTGTTTACGTGTTTTTGATAAACTATGCATAACTTGTGGCCACAGAAAAGACTTTGATATAATTAGTTTTTAAAGACGCCTTTGCCAATAACTTTTGAAGTACCTTGTCACTTCACATATTGCCAAACTTAAGTGAAGATAAACTTTGGGTTTTTTCTAAGAGTCAACAACTGATTCTGCAAGTCAATCAATGTTTGTTACTTTTTGTGAAGTAAATCAGTTTTGTCTGTTTATCCTTATGACCCCCCCCCCCCCCACCCCAAATATCAGCTGTAGCTGAAAACAATGACCAATATTGTTGATTTTATTTGTCAGAAGGTGACACTAACCAACAAGCAGAGAGTAATGGAACACTTTATGACATTCCGATTTGAGCGCACAATGACGGGTCTGCATTTTAAGTTCCGTTTTTGATTTCTGGGTTGTTCTGAATATTATATCTGGTATAACACATAAGAGCGTTAAAACAGACTAAAATCAATTGTACATTCCATTAGTTTTGCCTAATTGAGATACATTTTTGGTTTTTTTCAAGTTAATGAATGTCTTATACAGCTACAAAACCGTACACTAAAAACTTTACAATAAATCATGACAAATTTGATATGCGACGTTTCGTTGTATCTATTGCATCATTGTCAGAAGAAGAAAGATGTGAAAAGATGGATACAAGGTTTTGAATACAAATAGAAAACATCAGCCTGTAGAATAGTTTTCAGAACTCTTATAATACAAAAAATCTAAACAAATAACTTCGCACGAATTGAATCACTTTGCACATTGAATGTTGGTTTCTGCATTCTGATGATTCTTTAACAAGACAATCAAATCTGTCAGTACGCTTTTCTAGAACACGAAAATATTCTATTAAATATTTTCAATTTTATCATTATGCTTGTTTTCACGTTTATAAATGGAGGACGATTTCCTTGTGTGACCATCCACGCCAATGTTTGCCTTAGAACTGACAAACACTGGCTGAAAGTTGATATTTATTTTTACATTTAGCCAATCTAATTGCAGTTTAACAAAAATGTCTAAGACATGGGTCTTTAAAGGAAAAAACAAGTCTAACAGATTTTGCATGGCTTTTTGACAATAGGTGGAGGTCTGATCAGACCATTTTGACTAGATAAACTGATGGTTATATCAATCATATGGGATGGGCAGTCAGTGGCATAAAGAACACATCTCTTAGGCCCAAACTGTTCCGTAAAATGCAGCCAACTGCTAGATGTGCGGTAAGCTCTTTCTAACATAATGGCAACCATATCCCGTTTATATCACATATCAACGTGGTCATGCAGAAGAACGCTAGTGATTGTAGGTTTTACATACGCTTTGGTTTCAATCTTTGATTTTCAGTTTTGTAGCTTGATGCTTAGGAAAGGGAAACAAGCATATTTCTCAATTTCCATGGTGAAGGAAACTAAGGAGTAGCATTGGTGAAGGGTGTGAAAGAAGTGCACAGCAGTTTCTCTATTAAGCATTATTGTGAAAGTGTCATTTACATACCTTCGATAGTACTTTGGATGTTTGCCTTGATGCTGGAGCATTTCTTCAATGTTGCACATAAAGTCGCTTGCAAGTAGGGACCCATAGCCACTCCATCAATTTGTTTATTGAGAGAACCTATTTTTTAAATTTATTGTATAATAAAATTTTTTAAACATTTTGCCTAGGTTGCTGTTTTTTACTTGTATCTAATGTTTTTGTATTCTTGCTTCCGCAGCTTTTTTCTCTTGAAAGTGATGTAATAGAAACATCAAACCGTCAAGTGTTAAATTTATCTTTAGTTTTTGCATGTTCTTGCGTGAGCAAGACTCTCGTGATCAAGACTAAAATATATACTTGGAAATATAAACTTTGAGTGAAAGTAAAAGTATTTTTAAATGCAGCATTTACAGTGTACTTTAAATAAATAATAAACAAATTATAGAGTTGCTATTAAATAGTTGCAGTCATGGTAATCTAGTCTATACTGGTGACGTTTAGCACAATGTTCCTTATTCCAGAGTTCTAATAGAATATTTAACCAAATACAAGACAATTACCTATTCATACATTCTTTAGCATATCTTAGTTTTATGCGTTGAATTTTTTGCCCATGTTCTGCAAGACTGCGTGCTGGCATTACCTTGTATCAATAAGACCATCTCTGTATTCATTACTGATTTGGAGTTTCAACACAGCACCACAATCAGAAATTTATTTTTTGGTTTTAATAGAAGTTATCGCAAAATATAAATTATTAATTCTGCCAGATAAGTCTCCTAAACTTTGACTTTATAGACGTAAAAGGTGTGATGTAACAGAACAGATATGGTGCCGATTGAAGCAATAAATATTTCCATAATGAACTATTCAAAACAAACAGTTTACCCCATGTGCCGTTGAATTTAAAAAACAACAACAACAAGTAGTTAATGTATGAGTGCTTTCGTTGATTGTCGATTTCTAAAGCATGTATATTTTTTCCGTGAATGTCATTGAAATAACTACTAACAATAAACACACTATGGTAACTGGTAAACGAATAACTCATTAAGTCCTGTTGTCAACAGACCCGGCGTGGTATCAATCACACACTTCACAACAGTTGTTCCCCGTATTGATGTTGAACTCCTAAACTCAGCATCCTCAGCTGGGTTTATTTGCTTTATCGCACTGTCTCTATAGGAATAAGCAAAACTGATATTCCCCCATGCTAATACGTAGCGAAGTATCAGCAAATGCAGATCATTAAATTCTTGTTTTTTTTTGTGTTGAACATCGATAAATGTAAGTTAATACCAAACATTTTTTCCCGTTCAGACTGCAGAAGAGTTTTCTTGTGTTCCGTTATCACTAATCTCCGTTTTTAGCGCATTATGATACAGTTTATTTATTAAAAGAAGGATCAAGACAGCAAACAATCAATCCGTATAACATAGACGCTGCATTTGTGATTACATTTGCCGCTGCATTTTTCATGTTCAATTGATTTTCTGGCTGAAAACTGTAATTCTAAATATTGCAGCTCAATTTGTTGACTTCCAGCAAATGACTGTAGCTTGTCTTGGTTAATTGACTACTTTAATTTTAACTATTCTCATCGAATGAATGAAAAGGTTGTACAATAACACACTGGCATTCATCTGTACATTTACTGGTCCTCTTTAGATGTCATCTAAAAATTTAATGTCAGAAACTGGTACCATAATTACAACGTATGCAACCTTAACTTCCGCTCATGGTTTTATAAGACCCGTTCGCTCTAGAGCAAAAAAAAAACAGAAAAAGGGAATCGACTATTATAGTATCTTTAAAGACGGTGCATATTTTCAGGAAGCTATTTCATTGGTACAGTGCGAGCACCAAAATTGAAGCATGAAGCATGACGAATTGTTAGGAGCCATGGAAGGTACCGTTGTAGAGCCTCGAAGAAGCACTTTTTAATGAAAAATTAAGAATAACCAGCATGAAAGAGGATGTCTTGCCATCTCAACTGTCATTATACGATGAGAATGCCTGTGATAAATCAAAAGTAACAAAGCTTGTTGTAAATCTTATTCAAGACTACTGCTCAGTGTCGAGAACAATTTTTATTAGATTTTGTCACATCTAAAAACGTTTGTCTCACTGTTGTACTAGTATTCAGTTTGAAAAGATTTGTCATGTTGCTAGAGTGAACAGGGCCATAATCTACCTCCAGATATAGTGGAAAATAAAAGATTTGCTTCAGAAAAGTCATCTTGTCTACATAAGGCAACTCTCAAACCATTCTTGCTTATTCTGCAAACTTCTTAGTTCTTTGCATTGTTGCATTAGCGAAAATAGCAAATGTAGGGACTAGTTTGCATAGTGATAATTCTGATCACTGATCAGTTGTTATTGTCAGCATTATGTGACTGTCAGTCATATATCCTTTTGATACATATTCCTAATTATATCATACTCCTGCTTTTCATAATATTCACAATAATATTTTATGGTAGTGAATCGTATTATATTGCACTGTATGTGTACGTACACAATAAAAAGGCATGATTTCCTGTCGATGTCTTGGAACTTATTTCCATTTCAAAAGAAATCAATTCTTGACAATCACATTCTGTAGAAAATATTCCCTTTTATATAATACTGGCTACTTTGATTGACCGGTGTTTATCTTATAATTATAATCTTGTAAAGTACACATCAGCAGTATCCGACTGTCCCATTTCTTACCATTATACAATGTACTGTTTTAACAAAGACTTATATTTCATAAAATTAAGGCCAAAGATTGAAGCAGAGCATGTAGGTGAAACTGAAAGTAAAGAATGTCTACCTCTAAAAGATTCCATTGGCTAATTACTAGCACATTGTCTCAAAAGTGTGGTCTTATTAGTAAGAAGCATTTTGCATTACAGCATGATCTCTTACTTCTCCCCGGTTGGTTCAAAGTACCCAATTTTTTAAATTTTTGCATTGATACTAAAAAGATAGCTCTTTTTAAAAGTGGACTCCTACAATCTCACATATTGTAGAGGCCACGAATCAAACTCACACCTTTCCGTTTGTGAGACCGTAGTCTTATCACCTAAACCGCGATAGCCACAGCCCTGGCATGTTCTAGCATCCATTTCTACTAGGATACAAATAAATTGTTCACCATCCCTTTTAGTACATTTTGTTGTCCATACTTGGCCATACACGTTTGCCACTTGAATATTCTTTTATTCGCCAACAAACATACTTGACAAGATACTGTCATTTAAATCAGTCTTTAAAGCATTTGCTATAAGTTTGCACACTATGTTGTTATAATACACTATTTCATTACTGTCTAAATGCATTGCATACGCAATTTAACATTACTACCCTTCGTTTTTGCATTGAAATCTTAAATTAAATTTGGTTGCATAATAAACATGTCTAGCTCTGGCTAGAGGTCATTTCAAGAATTGATTAACTCAACATTGTTTAGACTTACGTATAGGACAACCCTATTTGCTTATTTTGGATTTTAGTTGATTGATAAAGACTCGGTAGTGTAAACAGACGACTGAAATAAATTTATTAACTAGCAATGTATACTAGTACCAGATTGAATGATATGGTGTTTTCTTTGTTTTCAGTCAATGCTTTAGTAAAAGAATATCTTCTTTAATCACTTGTAACTTAATTTGTTTGGGTTTTGATGCATATCGTAATATTTTCTATTATTATACTTACATTACTGAGAAGGACGGCGATTGCAAATCCACTGCTCGAAGTGCAAGAATATTTTGTTGCTGTGTCTGTAGTGCATTCTCCTTTGGAAGACTTCCTTGTTCAATTTGGACAACTTTCTTCGTTGTGCACACTGCTCCCATACCGATTCGATTTCTGAATTATTCCATCCTAAACTTCTTTACAACCACACGGGTTTTACTTTCCATTACTGTTAATTCCGATTCAAGAGGAGAGTAAACTTATTGGATACTTTAAATGTCCTAAAGAGTAAGCAAATTAAAGGAAAAGGATGCATCATATTTTAGCTACTACAATAATATTGTTAAAGAACAAGATTATTTCAAACTTAATATAACGAAGTGACAGAAACAAGCTCTCGCCGTATCGTTTAAAGTAAAAGGTTATTGACAAGAGACAAAATAGAGCCGTAAAGCTAGTATGATTGGAATGAGGGTCCTGCCTTCTACAAATTTTGCAATGTTGTACAGCGTGCAAAAATAATTGTATTGTAGATCGGTAGAGCAGAGTTTTAATTAGGTATAGCATCCTCATACATTGAGAGATGTTATAATTTTATTCATAAACAAGTAGTGTACGACGAGTTAGCTCACACAATGAATGAGAATGTGAATTGGTTGAAGCAAATGATGTCTAGATCACAAACATAATATGCTCTGACGAAAATGGATAGGCATCTTTTAAACTACATGAAACGAGTTGATTAATATCACATTTTTATACACATAAATAGATAGTCAAGATACAACACGAGACCAGTTTACAGAAATACATTCGATGATATCAAAATTTATTTACAAAAGATCTCATATACCATACCTTATAGATCTATCTCGTAAGATGGAAACAACATTTTCCGAGATGATGTATTAAACTTTACTATTCATCATAAACGTATCAGTAATCGCCATGCACTAAACCATATCACACAGCATTCAAATTGTTCATACCTGTAAAGTTAGATAAAACGCAGAGAGTTTTTGTGTGTCGTGAATCGAATATATTTCTTCCGCTTGCTATTTATCCTTTTCGCACAAATTAAAGTTAAGATCCTTAAATGATCACTTCAGTATTTCACTATCCAGCTGGCCTCTCAACACTGCTAACAAGCTTTGGGATCTAATTGTTGAAGCTTGACGACCAGGACACTTTTAACAATCTTTATCTGTTTTTCTGCCCAACCCGTGTCACTGTAGCAGATGGAAAACTTTAGTCCATTGACATTAGCACATGTACCTGCCGTTTACTTTCGAAATTGTACCTCATTCTTTAATTCCTACAGAATTGCCATGGTAGCGACCGTCAAACCTACTCTTTAGTGGAAATATTTGCTTAGAATCAAAAGACCACCAGGACTTTCACAATGCGAACTTGAAGACTAAAAGTCACTTTCGCCTGTTGGGCAAGTCATTCAATGTGTAAATTGTGCGAAATAGCTGAGCTTTAGTAAGGCAAAAAGCAAGCTCAGTGTAAAAAGTCAAAAGTGAAAAGGAGATTGACAATATCGCGACAGAATGCAATTCTGCAATGAATTGGGACATCAAATGTTAATTGCTTAAATTTTAGTAGAATATCTAAAGTGTTAGCTCAATTCAATGGTCAGACTTAATATTGTTTAGTCACAAGAAAAAAATAAAATATTTTGGTAATCCTCTTTCCTTGTATAGAAGATATGAAGGCATTTTTATCATTACTTTCAAATCACTGATAAACAGAAGGATTTGGTTGAAGTTAAACCTTATATAGTGATGACAAAAAGCAAGACAAAATATTTAGATATAAGTATGTAGAACAAACGTCATAGCAAAACATCTAAAAGTGCATAGAATGTAAACACCTATCTTGAATGTAACATTGTAACTCCGTGAGACTAATATCTAACTGTAAAGTAGAAACAAAATATGCAACTTGAGTATCTAAGATGCTAAAGGGTGATTAATGGATATCTGATGATTGATATCAACCATCAAGCCATAAAAATGGATTTTAGGATTTTAGACCATTTGTCTTTAGTCTAATTACATCAAAGAAATGATGGATACTTTGTTACTATTAAACCGGCTTTCACCTTCCTGGTTCTTATTTATCAACATGTATATTTATTAGCCGCAGTGCTTTATGTCTTTAATTATATATTTACTGTTATCATCACCAGGTTCCATTAATAAGATGCTCCTGTCAAATCTAACTTTCACTTAACGAATTTCTCGTGTCATGAAAAGTGATCGTTTTTACTTTGCTGAAAAATTGAACTAATAAAATGATCGTACCTTGATCAAGAGCAATCATTCTGGTTTTCAAAGTGTAACGTTTGCATGCATGACATCTGCATATTTCACTTCTCGCCAAACAAATGCGTCTTGTGAAAAACAGGCCTTAAGGATGAATCGCAGCCTGTTTGTTTGGATTTGTGAAGCTGATTCAGCTGTGTTCACTGGGTTAGCGATTGAAAGTAGCAATTGAAATGATCACCATTTGTTGTCTGACGGACCTGGTCTAATTACTCGCGTTGTCTTTATGTCACTTTAAAACAGCCTTTCTTGGCTTACAAAGATGATAGAATTGTACAATGTTGTAAGCAGAGAACGAGTCAAATCATACACAACAATGCTTTACATTAAATTTAGTATTCTTTGCCATTTTATGGCATCCCTCTAACCGGTGTTGCGAGAGCGTGCAGAGATAAATACAAAATCACAATTCTTTTTAAACTTGATTTTCATTTGTCCTGTAAGTCTGAAGTACATTATAACGTATTGATATAATTGTCATCGGCGTATGAATTAATAGTAAATGACAGAGACATCAAAAAGGAAAAAACGTCTCTTGATTTGGGGACTGAACCCGTAACCTCTATTCTTATATCAGGTAAGATGACGTGACTTAATCATTTCAAGGTAAAAATGTAAATACATGGATCGACAATTGTCATCTGAGAATTGCTCTAATAGGTTAAGGGAACAGGCTACAAAAATACAACTCTAATTTGAATACATCTTGAACGGAGCAGCGGTTCAAATCCTAAAGCAAGCCTCTTCTCTTATTATCAACTAAATTCGCTAAGCCCGTTTTATATACAAATATTGCAGTAAAGGTAAACTACAAATGTTGTTAAATATGTCTTGATATACCTTAACAATTTTGCTACTGTTCACTTCGATGGTCTTTGAATTTAAAATCCCTACAATAACTTTACTTTATTTAGTAATAAATGTTTTATGATACTGCATCTTTCTGTCTTTAAAATTATAAACAAGCAAATGTTCTTGTAACTTTCTGTTATTTATAGAAATCTTATTAAGCCATTGGAATTATCTAAATGGCGGAGACAGAAAATAAATGGTAACTTTAAGTCATATTTAAGTAAGCAAGTCTCCTTTCTCACAGTTTCTAGCTTCAGATACAAAAACACATAGATCCTTTTATTTAGGCTAAATACATGGTCCTTTTTACGACCGTTTTCACTTAAATAAAGAAATTAAAATGCATCCTTTCTCCTTTTCGTTCTTTTTGCTTTGAGTAAAAGGCAAGGAAAATAGCTCTTGCCTGTTTAATTCTGGGATTTATTTCCAAAGAACAAAAATGCAAAAATATAAACAGTCTAGGTATTTTAAGTATCTGGATAGGCAGTACCCTTTTGCTGAAGAAAATATATAATTTAAGCCATTAAAGACAATTCGAATTTCTGGGCCAGTACAAGACGAGGCCTTTTCTTCTTTATGTATTTAACATTTTGAGAATCGATTTTTAGTTCATAATCTAATACTGACTGCTTTTAGCTCTGCGATGGTCATTCTGACTTATTCTAGATAAATGATATAGACATTTGGGACTAAAGATTTTAACAGCATGTGAAAGGCTTTCTTTTTTCTTGAAAGTGTTGAACATGTGCAACTCTTATAGGTAAACAGAAACTGTTAAGGGGTGGTCCTTTTTATAATATTCACGATCTGTTTTTGCATCCTTCAGATGAAAAGGGACGTAAAGATGGGAAGTGTATTTCAGCCTTTAGTCAGATAAAACGTTACTTTATTTAATGCTGGAGTTTTATTTTAGAAATCAACATCCTTGTTAAAGAACAGTGTTTTTAGCTCTCATAATTTGCTCAAAAAATCATAATAATCGATGTTAGGCCTGTTTTCACACTTCTAAGATAACATCTAATAAATTTGTAAATAAAAAACTTTATTGTCCTGTAAAGTAAGCAACGTCTTTAAATAGCATCTTAGAGAGTAATGACCGATTTTTATTTTACGACATACGAAATATTTCAGTTCTTTTCCTTCCTCTCCTGCTGTGTTTATATTAGCAAATTACAAATCCCTTATATTAGGATGTCAACAAATGTCAAATGGTCAATGTTTTTGTTGCTGTTTGTCTTCATATTGGAGAGACTTCGTGGCTGCAAACGATTCATTATAGATGAGTACCCTGCTAGCAAAGCAGATTTATTTACAATTGATAAATAATAAGTTATGAGAAAACGAATCCAGATAAAACAAAGATTGAAAATGCAAATATAGCTTCCTCTTTCTTCCTACTATGATAAAGTTTTACTAATGGAATTCCTCACCTGCACCAAAATGTTTGCCATCCAGTAGCAAATAATCTTGCATGTACCAAAGATGACCTGCATACTTATGGCTCTAAAATATCCCCAGTGGATTCTATCTTTTGCCTCTGAAAACGAAAAAAGTTTAAGATACAGAGCCATCTTTCCTTGGTTGGAATGTGAGTGTGAATAAAAGGAAAACTTTATTGACATTTTTTACGTTAGACCACCGTATATTCTTCTTTATGGATTTATTGCAAACGGCGATAAATAGATGCCTTGTAGCCCTAAAACATACCCCGATTGTGAGTGCAGTCGCCGAAAAACAGACAGACTTAAAATGAGTGATAGGACTTGAAAGATGATCGTATGATCTTTTCTGTCGAATTTGTTTAGCTTAATACAAGATTTGTAACCGCGAAGTCTGATTTCAACGCTCCGGTGGTTACAATAATAACTTAGGTTAGAATTAAAAGATGTTTATGTTTAGAGACATGTTGTTAGTGTAGCTAATGTCTTCAAGAATAATTTAGCAGGATGCAATATTTTAGATACCAATACATATCTTGTTTGTTTGTCACTATTGATCCGGCAATGCCTGTCCTTGTACGTAAATAGTTCTCTGTTCTCTGTTCTTCAAATATAACTCTAAATTACGAGATCAAACTTCTCATTGACAGTAAACAAGTTCATCCTTTGCCTAACAAAAATGTTATTGTCAAATTTGGATATTCAAGACCTCGAATACAAAAAGGTTTATCAAATGTAAAGTATAAAACATCAAAGTGAATACGTAAGTATAAGTCAAAAGTGGGCAATAATTATGACATTGACACGGTGTTCCACGTTCGTTTGAATGAGTGTTAGAATGGGAAGATAGAATAGAATAGAATATATAAACAGGTGAACAGTCCCGGATCTAGAAGTTAGAAACTTATTAACTAAGTATAAAAAGACGATATTCTGCAAATATTTAAGTTAATCTGGCCAACGATAAAAAATATCAGTTTAAAAAATTTACAGGTGCTTTATGAAAGGATAACTAACCACCATGAATAGTTGTGCATGTTGACATTCATACCTTCATCACACGCCATTCTAAAAGAGCTGAAAACTGAATACCAACTTAACAGTTAGCTGAAAAAAAACACGATAAATCTGAATCGGATACTTAAACCTAAATATTTGATTCTTCGTAGACCACACAATGACTTACGATGGATTAGATTGAATCTAGTTATCATCAGAAACACAAAAATACCTTTATCCTTCGCTTATTGTGCTTGATTTACATTTTATATACGAAGCCAATGTCACGTTCACATTCTATAAGTCTCAGGGTTACTAGTTCCAGTCCGGCCGGCTTCCACTAAGTCAAGCTATTGTGGTAACGCTCCACTCTTGACAAATATGTGAAAAGCACTGTGTCTGTTGAGATACTACATATATTCGACACTGATGAAGGCTTAAGCCGAAACACAGAAAAATTGAATTTCCCCTTTCCCACCGCTGGGTTTCGTCTCGTGATACCAAGGACTTTGAATGTCCTTCACCAATCCTTTGTGCCGTGATGGCACGG